>QVTF01023812.1:0-49247 GCA_003573665.1 Oxygymnocypris stewartii | reverse complement strand
TCTCCCCTCTCTCTCTCCGTCCCTCTCTCTCTCTCTCCGTCCCTCTCTCTCTCTCTCTCTCTCTCCGTCCCTCTCTCTCTCCGTCCCTCTCTCAGCAATTGTTTTTTTATCTTTGGGTGAGGTGTTTTCTTTCGAATTGTTTATTTATGTTTATTCAGTTCAGAGGAAAATGACTTTGGTTTTATGGAAAACAAGAGAAAATAACCTTCTAGGGCAGGATGCAATAAGTGTGGTATCTATGTGTTTGGGACTTGTGGCAGCTAGATTAAAAGTAGAGTTTGCTTACTACAAGATGTAGTTTGTAGATATCTGGGGTGTTGATGAGGTATTGTGTACTTTATGTGAGAACAATACCTCATTGACTTTTTAAACATGTATGTGTGAGAAGAAAAATAACCTGTTTCTGAATGAATTGTGAATAAATGAAATAAGAGAAAATTGTCATAATAAAGATATATCAAAAATTCACATTCTCTCTCTCTCTTTCTTTCTTTCTTCATGCATAAAATATGACCTGGAATATTTTTGGTGAGATTCCACCTACCCAGTGAACATATAACAAACAATATTAATATTAAAAACACACATTTATTTGCTTTACTGTCATGAAAATAATGTCAGTAAATCTTGCACGTGTGCAGTGGACATGATATAACAGCAGCGTTGAGCAGGTCTGTCAGGACAGAAATGCTTCGTGTCATCATATGAACACATTTGAATAGTGTTTCTGATACGTGAGAACCCTGGGGAAATATGACCAAACCTCGTTCTACAGAACCTGTTTAACAGAGACAACCGGAGCTGAAACACTTTCTCCCGTCGTTGTGTGACCTTTGAAAGATATTACAGTAGCTGCAGCAAGGAGAACGCCTCAATCACACTTCACAGCAAAATCAAAACTTGTCACTTAGTTTTGCAATATATATATATATATGAAGTATGTGCATTCAATTATATAAATAGCATTGCATTTCAGGAATTTGCACTGAACTAAAATATTTTTTTGCCTGATATTTTTATTAATTGTACAAATATGGCTAAGTTTTTGCAAATAATGTACAAAATTTAAAAAAATATTTAAGATATATATATATATTACATTTGAGAGAAATACGATTTGAAAATGTTTTTTTATGAGATTCACCTATAGCGACTATATAATAATTACTTAATATAATTTTATTACAAGAATATACAATATATATCCATGCAGTGAAAGGATATGCACTACAATATCAACTGTATCATTTCTTCCTAATATATATATATTTTACTTATTTTTCATTAAAATATGAAATAAAATAATAATAAGGTTCTGCAAATAATGCATATATATATATATTCTTTTTTTAATCAGGACATGTTTTGTGAGATTCATCTAGAGATTATATATAATAATTATATTAAGAAAATATAGTTTTATTTATATTTTTGCTTAATTTTCATAAAAACAATGCTACAACAAGTTAAACATTTATTTTAATTTAATTTGTGTATAATTCATACTATAGTTTATCTATATATACACAATAAAAACTATAACATGACTGCATGCATTCAACAAATACATAACAAAATTGCATAGTAAAAAAGTGTCAGAAGATCCAGTGCAAGCCCCAGAGACTTCGACGCACACGTTCTCACATCGCGTTACCTTCTGTGGTTTGAGCTGCACCTGCGTGACGCTGGAGGGATCCACCACAGGTTTGGGTCTCCGGAGCGTGTCTATGAGGCTTTGCCATTGAGGCGGCAGACCCACGAAACAGCCCTGCATCGGGTCGAAGGACGTGTGCACCCTGTGCTCGAAGTTCCTGGGAGTGGAGATCTCCAGCCTCCTCTTCCTCTTCTTCTTCCTCTGGAACATCCTGCTGGAAACAAGAGTCTGTCCCATCACAACACCACAAGAGAGCCATGCGCTCGCTCTGAGAACACAACCGCCTTCAGACTGTAGAAGAGGCGGAGACAGACGAGCTGTCAATCTGACACCTGAGGACACGCCCCTTTCCTGACGCAGGTCAGAGAGTGTCCTCCTGTGACACGGAGTCTGTAATGCACATTTAGTGAACCATGAGAAACTAACTACTAGAGAGTGGATCGATATCGCTCTGAGAGAACACCACTGCCTTCAGACTGTAGCCTGAAGAAGAGGCGGAGACAGACGAGCTGTCAATCTGACACCTGAGGACACGCCCCTTTCCTGACACGTGTCAGAGAGTGTCCTCCTGTGACACGGAGACTAAACCCAGACGAGTCTGTAATGCACATTTAGTGAACCATGAGAAACTAACTACTAGAGAGTGGATCGAATATCGCTGTGGGTCGATGAAAGCGACCATGATTCCCCGTATATTGGATTTGTCAAGCCTGTGGGAAGGAAAAACCCATAAAGAGAGCTTTATAACCCTATAAAGCCACTGTTTCAGATTTGATAAGCCTCAAATGTTGCTGTCGATTGTTGTATCCAGTAAAAAGCTCTTTTAGTGTAATTGTAGAAACGCTTCTCGTGTCAAATCTGGACTGGTTTTGATCAAGTAAGCATCAGAATAGGAGGAGGAGGAGGAGCTTCTTCCCTCAGGCCATCAGGCTCCTTAACACAAACTCAGTTTCATAAACATTTACAAGACTCATTTACTAACTGTATAGCATTCACTATTCCCATCATCCGTATTGCTGCTACATACCCGGTCCAACCCGTTTGCACATCCCTGTTCATATTACTATTTATTAAGTCCCAGTATACTGTTTTTGCACATCTTATTTGTTTTGCACTTTTTTATTCTATTGCACATTTTACTCTTTATTTCTCTTTTTTTTGTATTACTTATACTTATATATATGCTCTTGTGTTGTGTTACTTTTAGAACACATGCTCCAGAAGGAGAAACCATGCATTAAGGCATGAGCCGGGGCGTGAAAACTTTTGAATTTAAAGGTCAAGGTAAATTTCTCTTATTTTGTCTTCTAGGAAACATGTAAGTATCTTCTGAAGGGCAGTACTAAATGGACAAAATATGATATTTAGGCAAAACAAGAAAAATGTACACATCTCCATTCTGTTCAAAAGTGTTCACGCCCCGGCTCTTAATGCATGGTTTCTTCTTCTGGAGCATCAGTGAGGGTTTTAATCTTCTGTAATAGTTGTGTATGAGTCTCTCAGTCGTCCTCGGTGTGAAAAGATGGATCTCAAAATCATACAGTCATTGTTGGAAAGGGTTCAAATACACAAAAATGCTGGAAAACCAAATAATTTGTTGGAGCTGAAGTATTTTTCTGAAGAACAGCAGATAGTTGAACTGTTCAGGACAAACAAGGGACTCATGAACAACTATCACTAAACTAATAAACACAGCTGTGGATCATTCAGACAACAACACAGTGTTAAGAACACAAGGGTGTGTAAACTTTTGAACGGAGTCATTATTATAAATTCAAGTATTATTTTCTTTCATGGACTACATGTAAACTTCTTTTATATGAAATATCTTATACTAAAACAACAATTATCCCTCTTATTTTTATAAAATAATTAACATTTTGCAGATTCTCAAAGGGGTGTGTAAACTTTTGGCCTCAACAGTAAATATATATAAAAGTATTCTTTTTTACATCAAATGAACTAACACGTAAACTTAAAGCCTGTTTCTATTGCATGAGTTCCAGCAGATGCTCTTACCTGTGTATTTGTGCTTGACTTCCCTCAGTTCAGCTCATTCATCTCGTCTCTCAGCAGACCCTGTTCAGCACAGAAACAGTGTATGAGAGAGGGAATGAAACGCAGTCATTGTGCTGTTTGATCAGCGGGTGTGGAGGGAGACAGATGACAGACGACACATGCTGATGATGTGGAGATGGTGAAGAAACTCTTCCTGAAGCACGTCGAGACACGAGAGCGCTCATGACCTACATCTCAACATGCCAGGATGGATCAGATGCCAGCAACAATAGCACTAGTTATAATAGCAAGGGCATGTTTATTCATGAAAACCTGACTTTAGGGATATTTCATATAAAAGAAGTTTACATATAGTCCACGAGAGAAAATGCAGATATGAACTAACTATTTATTAAGCCAAAATGCATGTCAATACAGCACATTAAACAGGTCAGCGACGCCCATTTGTGCCATGTTTACTCAGTATTATTTACCAAGTCATATCCTTTAGGACAAAGTTGAGAAACTACTGTCTTTTTTATGGCCAGATATCACATCTTGCTGACATTCCCAGTGAGTTATGAAAACAGTATTTGTTAAAGTTCCTTGAACGTTTAAAACATCCAAGTCTTTTAATGGAACGTTCCATTTGCTCATTTTGCAGACATTGTGGAAACGTTACATTTAAATGATCTCTGAACGTATTAAAACAAGTAGTAACATATAGACCAACGTACAATTAACGTTTCATAGAAACATTCCATAAATGTTTATGTAACAGTTTTATTAGTGCAGTCAAACGATTAAAAGCATCCATTATAAACGTTTTTCTTCTCATTATATATGTGTGTGTACTGGGTATGTATATATATATATATATATAGGGAGGGGGAAAAGGGTAAAGAGGGGGAGAGGAAGGGGTAGTGGACAGACTTATGCCTAGTGTTTTACAAATCCGTTCCAATTTGAAAAGTTGTGTAGTGTATTACAGCCTTTAGGTGGACATTGAGATTTCTTAATGTGCATGCATAAATATATCATAAAAAATCTATTTTACTTTCACAGCGTTCTTGAAGAAAAGAATCCGCCTGAACCCTGAATGTAGGCTGTAAAAAACAATTATTTTTTATTATTGGAGTACGTCTTTCTACTGCAAAATTCATGTCCCTGATAGCACACGTACATCTCGGAGACGTCTGTTTACATCTGCAAGACGTATTTTTACATCTGCAATACGTCTATAGGATGTTTCCTTTTAGATGTCATATAGACGTCTTTAAGATGTTTCTGCTCATAATGCATGTAAAACTGACGTCTGAAAGACGTTTGTACCCAGCAGATGCTTTCCAGATCAAGAGATCTTTAACAGACATCTTGCAGACGTACGAGTGCTATCCGGGGTGTTACTTGACATTTCTTTGTAATTACTTAACGTGTTTTTCAAGCAATTAGATCAAATGTTTTTCAGTGTATAATAACGCAGTCTTATTTTCCTGTTGTTGATACTTGACAAACACTTTATGAGACAGAGATATAATGTTTCTGGAGACTCAAGCACACACGCAGATGTGTCACATTCCCTGCAGAAACGGCCTGCCTCCAATTCACAGTCACCAAACTGGTTCAGGGTTTGAGCACCAGGGCTAGAACGCTCACACGCTTTTGGACTGCCTCACTCTGCAACCAATCGGTTACGTTGTTACCCATGTGTTGTTGACCGATAACACGTGTAACTACTGTCTGGGGGCCAGCTGAGCACCTCCTCGCCTCCTTTAGCCCTGTTTTGCGAACGTGTGCCAAGCTTTATTTTCCTATTTTGCCATTTTTCACAACTTTTAAGCCCATCGGTCACTCAGTAAGAAAGACTGGATTTTTTTTAAAACCAGCATCTTTTGACTTTAGGCGCTGCCGCACATTGACCATTTGGCTCTCAATGCTATCCTCACCCTTTCTGCATCTTGGGCAACCCATGTGTCAGCGTGCCAGCAGGCGCAGTTGAGAAAGTTATGGAATTTAAAAAATGTCGCCAATATGAAAGTCCAAAGCAACGACGCTCACAATTATGTTCCTGTGGCTCAGTGGTTAGAGCATTGCGTTAGCAGCGCAAAGGTTGTGGGTTCGACTCCCAGGGAACACATGTACTGACAAACAAAAATGTATTGCCTCAATGCACTGTAAGTAACTTTGGATAAAAGCGTCTGCTAAATGCATACTAAATGTAAATTATGTGGCCGCTTCTAATGGGTTTGTCTCATTCGCTGTTTTGTGACTTCTGACACGACCCATCGGTCGACCTAGCTGTTAGTGTATGCTGGTGAGATATGTATAGAATTCCAAAAATCGCACTAATATGAACGCCTGAAGCATTAAAGCGCATAAATGTACGGAATGCCTCACTCTGCAACCAATCTGTTCCATCCAAACAACACGAAACCAAGAAGGATGATTCTTTTCTATTAAATCTGAAAATATTGATGCAACACTGGGACTATGAGCATTTCTGTGACATTCTTGGGATTGTATTTCTTATCATTTCCATTAAATGCACATGATATCTTGCAATAAAAAAAATAAAAATAAGATGCTGTTTTAAAATATGTGTTATATTAATATCATTTAGGGATTATTGTAGTTTTATTCATATTTTTAATGCATTTTATTTTTACATTTTCTGTTTTAATTTTAGGTAAAATTTTAATAATTAATTTTGTGTGATTTTTCCATTTTAATACTTAAAAAAATGTGTTTATTATGTTTTAATATTTTTCTTTATTTAAGGGCATCAAGTTAAACTAAATCAAAATGAGAATTAATAAAAATAAATAGGAAATAAATAAGCTTACGTTTTTATATTTTTTATTAAATATAATAACCTTGTTTCCCGTCACTTGACTAGTTGAATTTGCAACATTCGTAAAATCTTTCAGGCATAATATTCATAAATTAACTTAATTTTGAGAAATAAAAATGTAAATAGAAACATACTTTAATAATTAATTTTGTGTGATTTTTCCATTTTTAAACTTTAAAAAAAGTGTTTTATTATGTTTTAATATTTTTCTTTATTTCAGGGCATCAAGTTAAACTAAATAAAAATGAGAATTAATAAAAATAAATAGGAAATAAATAAGCTTACGTTTTCATTTTTTATTAAATATAATAACCTTGTTTCCCGTCACTTGACTAGTTGAATTTGCAACATTCGCAAAATATTTCAGGCACAATATTAATAAATTAACCTAATTTTATTTTTATAAAATAAAAATGTAAATAGAAATTGACAAGGTCAATATTAATCGATTTTAAAATGCAATTGCAGAATATAAAGTCACACATATCTAGAATGACCAGAAAACGTCTTGAACATGAGATGCTTGTACATGAATCACATCCAATAGAAGTAGTTCTACAGTTAAAGAAAGCTTTAGAAATCACCTTAAATGTTTCTCCTCTTCATCAAGCTCATGCAAAATCCACGTCCAGGCATGTCACGCTCTGTTTGGACAAGCAGAAGATCAGCCTCAACACAACTCCTACATTTCCATGCGTTGGTTTTGTGCAGCGTGATCAAGAGAAAACCAATAACTCCTCTCCAGCATGTCCATGCTCTTTCAGTACATGCTAAATGACCCGCTGCTCTTTTACAAGCACTTACAGTTCAACTTTACATATTAATCTCATTAAAACATCCTCAGATTATACCAGAAAGTGAAGCCTATTAGGAGCATTAGCACACTTTTCATGAGTGTAAATCTTGAGTTTTCCCCTCGAACGTCCATTATTCTCCATCATTACTGCAATTAATTTATTGTCTTACATAAACAAAACAATCTTGATTCAACTCACTTTACATTAAAATCAGGACAGCAAATGCTACCCAGGTTTATTAGAATTAACTAAAATTACAACTAAAACCATAAAAAATCATCATAGTTACTTGAAATAAACTAAACGTTAACTGAAATGAAGTAAAAATGTCTAATTTTATTTTATACTACAGTAATTACACATAAAACTGAAATAATAAAAAAATTAAGAGATTACAAAACTGTAATAATGAAGATAGCGCAACAAAATTACTAAAACATTAACAAAATACTAATAAACATTAATACAATACAAAACAATAAAATACTAAAATAGCTAAAACTTAAATAAAAATGATTCAAATATATTTTTTAAAAAGTTATTAAAACATAACAAAATGATTAAATCTTTAAGTAAATGTTACTTTATGTACTAAAATAACTAAAACAGAAACTGACAAAATAATATAGATATGAAAAAAAATGTAATGACAAAAAAACCAACAAAATGACTATAACTAGAAAGTACAAAAATGAAAAATATGAATAAAACCTATAATAGTATATCAATGGAACTAAAATAGCCCTGAAGCTAAAACACTGTGTTCTCCATTGCAGTATTATGAATTATGAGTTTAATGGTCATGAATAAACCTTGACGGTCTTAGACACGTCTCGTGTCCTTTAAATCATGAAGTGAATCGAGTTAGTTTGGGGTGTAATATGACCCGGACGAGTTGCATGTCTGACCCTGGCAGCAGAACAAGAGAAACCGAAGCCCTTTAGTGGCAGATAGCGGCTGTCTGACAGCATTAGACGCTCGGGTCCCGGAGAACCGGAACGACGAGGACAAAGCTGCTCACAACCACATGTTCTTCAAGAGCTCGACCTCCTCGATCCTTCACCTGTCCTAACCTTACATCACCAAAACAAAGACCAGCACCATCCAGAACCAGCAGCTTCACTTAGACTAGAGAGAAAGAGAAAACCAAGACAGAAAGAGGTTTTCAGTCCTACCTGAGGATCGCAGCAGCGCTCGTGAAGGTCTGACACACACACACACACACACACACACACACACACAGAGAGAGACACACACACACACCTCACACACACACACACACACACACACACACAGAGAGACACCCACACACACCTCACACACACGCGCACACACACACACACACACACACACACACACACACACACACCACACACACACACACACCACACACACACACACACACACACACACACAGAGAGACACCCACACACACACACACACACACGCGCACACACACACACACACACACACACACACACACACACACACACACACACACACACACACACACACACACACCACACCACACACACACCTCACACACACACACCTCACACACACACACACACAGAGAGACACCCACACACACCTCACACACACACGCCACACACACACACACACACACACACACACACACACACACACACACACACCACACACACACACACACACACACACACACCTCACACACACACACACACACAGAGAGACACCCACACACACCTCACACACACACACGCACACACACACACACACACACACCTGCGTGCGCTGCATGTTCTGAGGGTTTGGGAGCGTCTCTATCCACGCTGAGTCACTCACATAACAGACTTGTAGTGTGCTGCAGGGCGATACACAAGGGTTTAGTCACTTCCATGAGGAGCAACTTAAACACCATAAACCAGATCTCTTTAAGATACTTTACTGAATATAGTGCTTCCGGTCAAATAGCCCGCCTTTTAACAATTGTTTGTAAATATCCCTTTATGCGATATCACCAAATATTGGATTCAGTCTTTTTGAACACATAAGATGTTAGTTAATGCTATGACATTGGAAACCTAGTATCTTTGCACACACATGGCATAACAACTAAGCTTTTTTAGTTGGTTCTTGTATTTTATTACCAATTTTTTTTAATGCAATCTTTTTGTCAAATTATTTTCTTTCAATTAGCACAAATTTAGCATTTCTTGTTGGAGCTGGTTGATCGTAGGCCTCATTGATTTGAGCACACACACCTCAGTTTGTGAGAGAACAAGGCTTTATTTGTGGATAATTTTGACAATATTTAATTAAACTCAACGAGATCAATAAGACCTACGACCAAACAATTCCAAAAATATGACCAGCCTTTTAAAAATTACTTGTTATGCAACATTATCACCAAATATGGATTCTGTCTTTTTGAAAAATGATAATTTTTGTTATCACATTGGACTAAAACTTGGTATAAAAACTTCCTCCAAATATTTTTAGTTAATGTTTGTACTTTTTTTGGGGATGTTTCCCCCGCCTTGTTACATTTGTGGTGTTCCGCCTACAAAAAATAGTTTGTAAATCTGGTTATGTAATATTGTTCCCATATTTTGGATTCAATCTTTGTGTGAACTTGTTTTCTTTGATTTAGAACGGATATTGTTTAATCATAGGCCTCATCGAGTCGATGCACTTCAGCTGAAAAAGCACTATTTCTGACAATATTCACTCAAAAACTGATATAAACGAGAAATATGATCACCAGTGCTGAAAAATGACCGGTCTTTTCCAAACTGCTTGTAAATGTCTTTTTATGCTACATTATGACTACATGTTCTAATCAGTCGTTTTGACAAATGCAAATGCTAGTTAATGTTTTTTTTTAATTGGACAAAATTGTACTGACTTTGCTCACACATAAAACAACGTCCAGCCAAAGAAAAAATATCATTTTTGCATTTTTAAAATAAACTGCGACTCCGCCAAAGATCAACTCAAACCTGGTCTAAAGTCAGAGTCGGGGAAAGATACTTTTAACAGTAATGCGTTACAATATTGCGTTACTCGCTAAAAGAGTAACTGATTACATTACTTAGTTACTTTCTATGGAATGTAATGCGTTGCGTTACTTTTTAAATATGAGCAGGGCTTGATTGTTGGTTTTTAATACAAGAAGTTATATTTATAGCAAATATAAAAGTCTTTCACACCAAAAAGTGTAATGAATAAACCTCAGACTGAAGGACGAGTAAATCACGTCTGTACAGAAGAACACAGGAGAAGTTCAACACTCTTCAGCAATAAAACACAATGATAGTTTATCTAAAGTCATTTTTATTATTAGTATGATTGAACTGATCATCAAAGATCAGCAGCAACACATCGGTTAATAAAATGAGATTAGATATATTTGTGTTGTTTAACATATTTAATTATTGCAGGTTTGTGTCATATTCTGAGTTTGCATTTCACTGTTTTAATTCATTTTGATGAATACTGAATCTGTTTTTTGTGAGTGGGATGAATTAATACATATTCATATTTAGTGTATTACAGTAAGATCATGTTCACACGGCGCACATCACAGACTGCGAGAGCTGATGGTACATATGCTGTTTACGGCTCTCGCGGTCTGTGCGGCGCCGCTTCAGGTCGAACACACCTGACTGTGTGCTGTGAGGAGGCGCGTGATCAATCACATGGCGTTTACGGCTCAGGTAATACAAACACTACAGGAATGTATGGTAGTGTGCTATGCTGAATATACTCTTAAATCACAGAAGGCACTTACCTTAGTGTCCTTGGTGTCCAGGTGTGTTACTCTGCTCAACAACGAACGAATCGCTCCTCGTCTATCTTTGGAGACTGAAGTCATTTAACTAGCAAACGAGCGGTGAACTCCTCCCTGTGCAGGTCAAACGTTAACACACAGAGTACAGTAGAGTACAGTACAGAGAGCCTGAGAGTCCTCGGTGCTGTTCTGCTTCAGGACATCGCTTTGGAGCGCTGCTGTTTAAGATCATGTCTGAGATGATCCTATAATCTTTTAAGCATTTATAAAATCAGTAACACTTTACAGCAAGGATCCTGCATTAGCTTTTATTAATCGGAGCAAATTTAGACATTTACTAATGAATTAACAATGAACAGTTGTATTTTATTAACTAACGGTAACTTAGTATTTTTAGATTTAACTAATGTTAACTAACAAGCTCTTATTATAAAGTGCAATCAAAAAATGCAATCATGAAAAGAGCTTGAATGAACTAAATACAGTAATTACTGCTTTAAAGGTGATTCATGCAATTAATTATTAAATAGCAGAATGTGTGTCAATGATTTAAATAATTATGAATGCTTTGATTTTCAGGTTTCCAAAGCAACATGAATTTAATTAAAAGCAGTCAAATAATTTGGACACACAATATGCCCCCCCACAACAACAACAAAAAAACACTAAAGTGGAAGATTATTTTTTAATAACATTTTTACAAATTATTTTTTATTAATATTTATATTTGAATTATTTTTTAAATAATATTTGACTATTTTCTAAGTAGAATGAGATTTATTTTAAAGTATGTTTATATATTTTAAGCAGCACTTTGATCAAAAGCAGTTGTTATTATATTTTGTCATACACTGTTTATTCATTAAATGCCACAACCTCTCAAGTTATTAATAAACACGATCTACTCAAGGATTGCTGGGATTAAATAGAGATTGTCTATTATTAATAAAAAATAAAAACACCCAAGATTTTGTTGGAATTTTTTTTTTATTAAATGTGTATAAAAAGCAATATATAACATCAATTGTATAGCCACAAAATTAATATGCAATGCTATTATTTTACAACAAATGAGTTCATAAGCTGTCGGTCACGTTCCTGATGAGCTCAGACAAAACCAGCTCGGAAGACTTCTGTTCTGGATTCAAGATCACGTGGAAAAATGCTTTCCATAAAGACTCGACGGGAACGCTGACAAAACAAACCAAACCAGACGAGCGCGTCTCATTCATCTGAGCTAATATTACACCTGCATACCAAAACTCACATTTCACCCCAAAAACACCTGATTTAGAAATAATACCGCTAATAAACAACAATAATACTCATGCACAACCTACATTTATAATATCTACTATTAAAAAAAAATATATATATATTCAAAAAAATACATTAATTTAAAAATAGGATTATTTTGAAAGACAAAATCAAACACATTTGTCCCAAAATCCGCATTATTAATATTACATATCTTTTCCATAAGCTAAAGACAGTAATAAATATTATAAAAGGTGCACATTAGGGATGTGACAGTATGAAAACATCATATCACGATTATAGCGACGGTTATCAGTATTATCACGGTATTGTTCAAATGTGCCGGAGATGTTCAAAGAGTACCGACACATAAATCACTTCAAGATTTATATTGGAAAATCAACACATAAAAGGACTTTGTTTGTGTAATCACTAAAACAATAACATTACCAACGATGTCCGGGTTTAAATGACAAGCTGACTGACAACAGATTAATAGCATGCTCAAATATTAATGTTCAAATAAAGCTTAGAAAAAGGTAAACCTCACATTTCAGCCTTTAAATAAAGAAAAGTCAAAATGATAATTGATTAATAAATGATTTTATGTATTTTATCTGCTCCATAAATAATTCTAGATAATTATCTGAATTGTTTAAATGTGTAGAATCCACATACGCTTGTTTTTCATCAACCGGTCAAAATCTACAGCAGGGCATGCAAATTCATTCACATTTATGCATTTAATATAATAATGAATTTTGACATATTCAGTCTGTTTTTGTCCAGACAGAAACCGCACACAGGTTTCTGTAACGCCACTCTCTGACAGCAGGTGGCGCTTTATTACAGCGGTTAGTATTGTGATTAAGAACACTTCTTTAGGTATCACATGGAGCGAAGATGAAAACAAAACGCCATCGAAGACAGTCAGAACCTTCAGAGGTACACTTAATTAATTCATTCATAATATATTCATGTGTATAATTCCCTCAGCACTCGTTTAACACCTCCCAGCTTCCCGCTCTATTTTCACTCAAAACTAAACGACTCTTACTGAGACTTTTACTGAACACTGTGCTTTATGCCGGACAGTATTTATTTATCGTGAGATGTCAGGAATTTGATCATGATTTATCGTCAAACCGGTAATCGTTACATCCCTAGTGCACATATATATTTTAGTTTTTTTTACTATGATGAAAGTTCACAAATTAATGCGCTTTATTCACATGAAAATATTACTTGTCAAACATTTGAAAAACGTATAATTCTCTGTATGTTTTCTTGAGTGTGTGTTTCTGGACAATGATAAGAGATGCGGGCGGTACCTGTGCTGAGATCCAGATCCGTCCTCCAGACTCCAGGAACAGTTCTCCTGCTTCACTTTCATCGGCCGATTAAACAGCAGCATGTGCACGACTTCTGCAACGCCGATGAGATCGACCTGTCGCAAGAGCGCCGATAAAACATCATTTGATCATTCTCCAATGCATTTTAAATTCCCCATGAGGCAGCATTTACAGTGAACCGAATAGACCCCTTCAATGTTTGTAAACATCGAACGCCTAGGTTGGGTGCGCGCGCAGCTTGGGGTCAGAAAAATGGCGCGGCTAATAGACCGGCATATTGTGTCAAGGAGAAACAGACAAGCCTTATAGATAGATAAGATGCTTTTTTATTATTATTTGTACCTTTCCATTTTTGTCTTAGGTGTCTGGCTTTGTTTTGTGTACACAAACAAGGAGGGCACAAATTCAGGACTACTGGAGTCAAGTTATGCCTCTCCTACAAAAAATAATTGCACACATTGATTACAACACGATCTGCTGTTGTCATAGTGAAAACGCTAATGTAAAGCTAGTCTGCTATCTGCTAAGTCTGTAGCATGCCACAGGTCACAATTTATGCCAGATATCAAACTTCACCTAACTATTAAATCAGTCAACAGTTTACAGAAAACATTTGTTTACTTATCATGGCTTAACTCTACCGTTGGCGCTAGCCTGCGGCTAACTACTAGCAGCTGGCTACGTCTGTAGCATGACACAGGTCCATGACATTTACAACACTATTAACTTGCATAGCTTAACGTACAGAAAACTGTTCATGTAATCCAGGCTTTCGAGTTTAAGCAAACAGAAAGGGATGATAAAGGATGACTTTAACGTTTCCTGATATGAAGTGAGCGCTACCAACACGAGCCTCTTTGATCGTAGTATTGTCCCAGTCTGCCCGTTTAATAGCTTGCAGTCACAGATGTCGTCTATTTTTTGAAACGGATGAGATCCTGCAGGAATCCTGAAAAACTTGACTCCAGAACTGGTGCGATTTTCACAGTCCACGACGCAACAAGTAGGCATTTTGTCTAGGGCTGTAATGGTGGCCGTGACAACCGCATCACCGGCGGTAGTGCACGTGACGTCACACACCGGGTGTATTTAACTTTCTCATTTACGGCTACTTTCCTATTTAACTGTATTATTTATTTTATATTTATTTTAGTGTTTTGCAGGCTGAGTGTTGACTGACGTAAATGCTAAAATAAACACGTATGTTTGTTAATAGATGATTGAGCCTCATTTATTTATTTTTGCGTTTCAGAATTATATATATATATATATATATCTCACAACACCGCCCACCTGTAGTAGTTGGTCCATTACCACCGCGGTGGTAAAAATCTGCCACCGTCACAGCCCTAAGTTTTGTCTTGACGAGAAATTCTATGGTTAACACAATGGGATGGAATGCACGTTCTGACCCCGACATGCGCACTGCGAACTTCTGTGACGTATACCGTGAAGGGGTCTATAATCAGCATGAAATAATGCTGAGCCCGCAGCAGACTGAAGACAAAAATAAACCATTAAAAATTTAAATAGCTCAAAATAAAATGAAAGCAAAACAAAAATAAACCATTAAAAAAGCTCAAAATAAAATGAAAAACAAAAATAAAGATGAAGAAAAAATTAAACAATATATAAATGCGTAAAAATTTAAATAAATAACCACACATAATACATAAAAATCATTTAAATTTATCAGAATAATAATAAAAACAAAATATTAATATTTAAGTGTAATAAAATATATAAAATTATGTATATACACAATTTTTTATATTTCATATAAAATTAAAATATATAAAAAAAAGTAAAAAAAAAAAAAACAATTATAAATACAATATGAATAAACAAATACATAATAAAAATTAAATATTTATAAATACAAATTCTATACATAAAGTTGGTAATACTTTACAATACAATTAATTGGTTAACTACTTTATCATTATTTATAATAATAAAATAAAAAATGTAAAATGAATGAATAAATAAGTATGGGAAGGAAAGAGGGGTGAATGCACCTGATAAGGTGAGGCCGAAGGCGACAGGAGACCCTGCTGAATGTATTTCTGAGCAGAAGGAAGAGCTTGTGCTGTTGTGACGTCCGTCTGGAGCTGCAGATCCACGGAGTTTGAGAAATCTAGTGCTGTGATGCCACTGCGGACACAAACACAAACACAGGAAGACCAGGTTAGAAACAAGCATCATGGCCTCCATCACATTCCTGCGTGTGCATGTGTTTTATTCACGTACCTCAGGTAAAAATACAGCGATTCTGGCTTCAGGCCTCCATGAACCACTCGACAGGAATGAAACTGTTTCACCAACTCCAGCAACAGAAGGACTAACAGAGAAACATCGTCTCCAGCCCCGGGCTCGGCGAGAAGATCCTACACACGGAGAGATGAAGACACATGAGGACGCATGCATGTGGAGGTTCAGGAGGAATGAGAACGAGCCGAACCTGGACGGTTTCTCCACGAGGAATCCTCCAGAGAGTCATGCAGCCGTTCTCAAACACATAACAGCTGATCTGGACCTCAGCGTCCGGTTCCTCACGAGACCGCCGAGATCTGAGCTGTGAGCTGATGAAGAAATCCCACGGCACTCCGGACCGATCCACCTGTTACAGCAAATACAGGATCAAGAGTGAGCGAATAAAGACACAAATAAACATGAAGAGTAAGAGTGAAATATGAAAGAAAACAATAAACATAGAATAAAAATACAGGAAAACATAAATGAAGAGTAAGAGTGAAATATGAACGTAAACCATACATATAGAATAAAAATACAGGAAAACATAAATGAAGAGTAAGAGTGAAATATGAACGTAAACAATAAACATAGAATAAAAATACAGGAAACCATAAATGAAGAGTAAGAGTGAAATATGAAAGTAAACAATACATATAGAATAAAAATACAGGAAACCATAAATAAAGAGTAAGAGTGAAATATGAAAGTAAACAATACATATAGAATAAAAATACAGGAAACCATAAATGAAGAGTAAGAGTGAAATATGAAAGAAAACGATACATATAGAATAAAAATACAGGAAAACATAAATGAAGAGGAAGAGTGAAATATGAAAGTAAACAATAAACAGAATAAAAATACAGGAAAACATAAATGAGGAGGAAGAGTGAAATATGAAAGTAAACAAACAGAATAAAAATACAGGAAAACATAAATGAGGAGGAAGAGTGAAATATGAAAGTAAACAATAAACAGAATAAAATACAGGAAAACAAATAAAGAGGAAGACCGAAATATGAAAGTAAACAATAAACAGAATAAAAATACAGGAAAACATAAAAGAAGAGGAAGAGTGAAATATGAAAAACAATAAACAGAATAAAATACAGGAAAACAAATAAAGAGGAAGAGTGAAATATGAAAGTAAACAATAAACATAGAATAAAAATACAGGAAACCATAAATGAAGAGTAAGAGTGAAATATGAAAGTAAACAATACATATATAATAAAAATACAGGAAATCATAAATGAAGAGTAAGAGTGAAATATGAAAGAAAACGATAAACAGAATAAAAATACAGGAAACCATAAATGAAGAGTAAGAGTGAAATATGAAAGTAAACAATAAACAGAATAAAAATACAGGAAACCATAAATGAAGAGTAAGAGTGAAATATGAAAGTAAACAATACATATAGAATAAAAATACAGGAAAACATAAATGAAGAGTAAGAGTGAAATATGAAAGTAAACAATAAACTTAGAATAAAAATACAGGAAACCATAAATGAAGAGGAAGAGTGAAATATGAAAGTAAACAATAAACATAGAATAAAAATACAGGAAACCATAAATGAAGAGGAAGAGTGAAATATGAAAGTAAACAATACATATAGAATAAAAATACAGGAAACCATAAATGAAGAGTAAGAGTGAAATATGAAAGTAAACAATAAACATAGAATAAAAATACAGGAAACCATAAATGAAGAGGAAGAGTGAAATATGAAAGTAAACAATAAACATAGAATAAAAATACAGGAAACCATAAATGAAGAGGAAGAGTGAAATATGAAAGTAAACAATAAACATAGAATAAAAATACAGGAAACCATAAATGAAGAGTAAGAGTGTAATATGAACATAAACCATACATATAGAATAAAAATACAGGAAACCATAAATGAAGATTAAGAGTGAAATATGAAAGAAAACGATAAACATAGAATAAAAATACAGGAAAACATAAATGAAGAGGAAGAGTGAAATATGAAAGTAAATAATACATATAGAATAAAAATACAGGAAACCATAAATGAAGAGTAAGAGTGAAATATGAAAGTAAACAATAAACATAGAATAAAAATACAGGAAACCATAAATGAAGAGTAAGAGTGAAATATGAAAGTTAACAATAAACATAGAATAAAAATACAGGAAAATAAATAGAAGTATAAATAAATATTATATATAATCGAAAATAAATACAGAGCATTATGACAGTAAATAAGAAACATAAATAAAATATATAAAGCATACATACAAAAGATAAAAAAAAATATATCAAACAAGAATAAATAAATATACAATAAGAGTACATTTATTTATTACAGTAAATTATAAATGAGTATAAAAGGAATATAAGAAAATATATAAAGCATAAATACAGTGTAAAATTATCAATATTGTTCATGTTAACAAACTAAAACAAACTAAGCTGAAATCAAATAAATATTAGATGAAAATACACATAAAAAAAGTCAACAAAAATTGGAATTGTTGCCCAGTATATAAATAACTGCATATTAATAACTGCAATTAAATTTGAAATTACAGCGAAATAGATTTTCTTTTTACACATACATATATATATATATATATATATATATATATATATATATAGTTAATACGATATATCATATAATATTATAAAAATGACCAAACACATAATTCTTCCTAAAAACAAACTAAAATTAAAACTGAAAATATATTTTAAAATAATTCCAAATAATAGTAAATATAATGAAAGTGTATAAATAATACTGGTAAATATATACTACAAATAAGTAAGTGTAAATATACAGGTAAATAATTGTGTGCATCTCATTTGCCATCATAATACTGTAGTTTGTATACACAGTGAGCGTTGAGCACTATCTAGGGCCCTAAAACAGATACTTCAGGTGTGTCACCTTCAGAAAGACAGCAGCGGTGCCGGAGAAGTACAGGGCGAAGTCCTTCAGCGTCTCCACCTTACTGCAGTAAACCAACACCTCTCCACCTGGAAGTGTGTAGAGTACACTATTAAACATGACTCATGTTCCTGTAAAAACATGACTGAGATGAGGAGGAGTTTCCCAGATACCAAGATGCAGGTTCTCCTTCCCGCTGGTGTCCGGCAGACGCCCGGATTTCTGCTGGAAGTTTGAGAATAACGTCACATCTGACTGATGAAACAACCGGGATCTGATGCTTAAACCACAGACGTCCTCCGATTCGGTGTCTGCTGACAAACGCACACACACACACACACACACGACACACACGACACACACGACACACACGACACACACGACACACACGACACACACGACACACACAGAGAGAGAATCACATACATACACACACACACACACACACACACGACACCCACACACAGAGAGAGAGACACACACACACACACACACGACACACACACACACACATACACAGAGAGAGAGAGATACACACACAGAGACAAACACACGGGACACACACAGACAGACACACGGGACACACACAGACAGAGAGATACACACACACACACAGACACACAACACACACACGACAAACACACACACACACACGACACGACCGACACGACCGACACGACGACACACACACACGACGACACACACACGGCGACACACACACGGCGACACACACACGGCGACACACACACGGCGACACACACACACGCACACACACACACACAAGCACAGAGAGAGAGAGAGATACACACACACACAGACACAACACACACGCACACAGACACACACAGAGAGAGAGAGAGAGAGATACACACACAGACACAACACACACGCACACAGACACACACACACACGACACGACACACGACACAGACACACACACACACACACAGACACGACACACACAGACACGACACGACACGACACACACATACGACACACACAGACATTAAAAAGACGCTACATCAGAAGATATCTGGGAAAAATGAATATATTTTAGAGAATTTAATGGATATAATTTACAGATAATATATCATGTAAAACTATCATATAATTTACAAAAGTTCTGATTGCTGAGAGTAATCAATGTGTGCATTGAAAGGCAAAATAAAATTTAAATGAACCTTGACTTTTTTTTTTACTATTCCTTTAAAGCAAAACATTACAGGTGAATAGGGTAAAAAACAAACAAATTTATGCTACATTTTTGGAACAACAACAATTTAAAGCAGTATTACACTTGTTGTTTTTATGCTTAAACTTCTTTCTTCTTTGACTTTATGATATATATATATATATATATAGCATAAATAAATATAGAGTCAATTGTAAATATCAGAGTTGTTATTGCTAACTGAAACGAAAACAAACTATAATTGATAAATGAAAATAAATCTGAAATAAAAAATTGATATTGCATGAAAAAAAGAAAGAAATGTTGCCCTGAAAAATAACTTGCATAGAAAAATCACTAAAACAGGAATCTTACAATCTAATTAAATATCCACTAACGTGAATACATTAGGATAAAGCCATAAGTCCCAAAATGCTGTCAACAAACATGTTATATGAATAAACCCTTCAGAATATAGATAGGAATAAAACTGTACATTTGGTGTATGTAAGTGCTGCTGGAAAAACTAACTTTTTAAGATATGCATTGCAATTGAACTCTACAGACACAAGATAGATAAAGTGCAATAAAATAAACAGCTTAAAGTCTATTTTGCATGTCCTTACACTAGTCTGAAGACATTATATGAAAACCTAAATAGCCTATAATCTCCAAACTGACCAGTGCATAAAAAAACAATGCAACACATCAAAAAGTCTGAGAACAGCGCTATCTAGTGGCCACAAACACTACAGGTGAGGTCAGGAACGAGAGAAAACCAGCCGGCAGATCTGATTCGGCTGAGGCTGAGAGAGAGACTGAGTGAATGAACTGTAAAGCGTGAGCTTTATTCTCACCTTCCTCCGGTGTCTCCACGGCTCGGCTGATCTCAGGCTTCGTTAAGCGCTCCGTGGAGTTGAGGGGAAAGGTAGCGAAGGAAGCACCACCCCACTCCTGACTGATCTCTAGGATAGGACTAGGACCATAAAACACAGACAAACTAAATTACCAGAGAGCTATTAACTCATCATGAATGGTGCTTTAAAGATAACATAAATGAAACGTTAACGTTAGTGGCAGATCATGGCACTACGACACTAAAGTCATGGGTTTGATGCACATGGAACTCGTGAAGTGATACAAATGTATACTCTGAATGCAATGCAACGCTTTAAAAGACATATGCCTATTAATGCACAAATGTAAAATAGCACCTTCATTCACGTCTGAATTTATGCTGCCATTTAAATGTAAATAATAATTGTATTAAAGGAAATATAATATTAACTCAAATGTGTGCAATAATCCAGTCCAATAACGTTAATGTCATTTTTATGCCAATTATTTTTATGTCACTTTGGATGAAAGCATCTTCCAAATGCATAAATGTAAGAAACTTTAATAATAATAGTATTTAATTAAAGAAAAAAGAAACAATAAAACTCTAGTCCACATAATCCACTCAAATATCAAATATCACAAAACCTGTTAAAAACTTGTAATATTCAAAGAGCAAGAGCATGTTAATATTTTAACACAAAAATTATATATAAAATATGTATTTAAATTTGTTACAATGTATATATACACACATATATATATTAGTGCTGTCAAACGATTAATTGCTTCCAAAATAAAAGTTTGTGTTTATATAATAAATATTTTACATATTTTGTGTTTACATATAAATACAAACACATATGTATACATTTAAGAAAAATATGTCATGCTTATATTTATATATATATATATATAAAAAAAAAAAGATATAAATATATATGCATGTAAATATTTCCCAAATATATGCTTTATGTGTGTGTGTGTGTGTATATATAATAAATATACACAGTATACACACATATATTATGTAAACAAAAACTTTTATTTTGAATGCGATTAACTGTTTGACAGCACTAATATATATATATATATATATATATTTATATAAAAACTAAAATAAATTAAAAATAAATAAGCAAATCATAAATTACATGAATTATTTGAAGAAAATTCGCCATTTTTTCTGTTTTGGCATTTCAAACAAGTGTAATAACATGACATTTTAATGCTGATTAAGAACATTTCCAGGCAGTTTAACGACAGTAAATGAACCCGAGTCGGATCGAAGTACCTGAGCTTGTTCTCCTCCGCGGTCGTGACAGAGCTCGGTGCTTTAGTGGATTCTGGGGCCGTTCGGCTCAGATTCTCCGTCAGTCCGGATCCAGACTGTCTTGGTCTCTCGACGCCAGCAGACGGAGTGGAGGCGAGCTGAGCGGCGCGGGCGAATTCACACGTGTCGTCTGGACTCCGGCACAGAGTCTTGTTCCTGTGGCCGTAGATGATGGCCTCCTCAGAGCGAGACACGGACGCATCCTGATAACAAACACACACATGATTATCAGAAAACCTGGGATATTCATCACACATACCGAATGAGCTCTGATCTCACTTTGTCAGGGACCACCTCTGCTTTAGGCTTCGGCCCTTTCAGACTCGAGGGGGGCAGCTTCAGAGAATTACGGTTCACTGACGACGATCTGACAGAGCAAACGAGAAATTACACACAGCCGGTATTAAAGAAAGAAAGAAAGAAAGAACAGAAGAAAGAAAGAAAGAAAGAAAGAAAGAACAGAAGAGGGAAGGAAGAAAGAAGGAAAGAACAGAAGAAAGGGGGAAGAAAGAAAAAGAACAGAAGAGGGGGAAAGAAAGAAGAAAAAAAACAGAAGAGGGGAAAGAAAGAAAAGAAGAAAGAGGGAAGAAAGAAAGAAAAATAACAGAAGAAAGAGGGAAGAAAGAAAGAACAGAAGAAAGGGGAAAGAAAGAAAAACAGAAGAAAGGGGAAGAAAAAAACAGAAGAAAGGGGAAAGAAAGAAAAAGAACAGAGGAAAAGAACAACAAAAAAAATGAAAGTAGTAAAACCACAAAAGAGTTTGTTACGTTTTATTGGTCAGTGTATTCTCATCAAAAACAGTGAAGGGTTTTGCTGTTTTCTGCAGTTTAGTGTCGCTTCCACCTGAAACACACAATCACCACAAACACACACGCATGATTCACCAGAAACACACAATCATCACAAACACACACACATGATTCACCAGAAACACACAATCATCACAAACACTCACACACACGCATGATTCACCAGAAACACACAATCATCACAAACACACACACACGCATGATTCACCAGAAACACACAATCATCACAAACACACACACACGCATGATTCACCAGAAACACACAATCATCACAAACACACACACACGCATGATTCACCAGAAACACACAATCATCACAAACACACACACATGATTCACCAGAAACACACAATCATCACAAACACTCACACACACGCATGATTCACCAGAAACACACAATCATCACAAACACACACACACACGCATGATTCACCAGAAACACACAATCATCACAAACACGCATGATTCACCAGAAACACACAATCATCACAAACACACACACACGCATGATTCACCAGAAAAACACAATCATCACAAACACACACACACACACGCATGATTCACCAGAAACACACAATCATCACAAACACACACACACGCATGATTCACCAGAAACACACAATCATCACAAACACGCATGATTCACCTGAAACACACAATCATCACAAACACACACACACGATTCACCAGAAACACACAATCATCACAAACACGCATGATTCACCTGAAAAAACACAATCATCACAAACACACACACACACACACGCATGATTCACCAGAAACACACAATCATCACAAACACACACACACGCATGATTCACCAGAAGCACACAATCATCACACACACACACACGCATGATTCACCAGAAACACACAATCATCACAAACACACACACACGCATGATTCACCAGAAGCACACAATCATCACAAACACACACACACGCATGATTCACCAGAAACACACAATCATCACAAACACACACACACGCATGATTCACCAGAAACACACAATCATCACAAACACGCATGATTCACCAGAAACACACAATCATCACAAACACACACACACGATTCACCAGAAACACACAATCATCACAAACACGCATGATTCACCCGAAACACACAATCATCACAAACACACACACACGCATGATTCACCAGAAACACACAATCATCACAAACACACATGATTCACCTGAAAAACACAATCATCACAAACACACAAACACACACGAATGATTCACCAGAAACACACAATCATCACAAACACACACACACGCATGATTCACCAGAAACACACAATCATCACAAACACGCATGATTCACCCGAAACACACAATCATCACAAACACACACACACGCATGATTCACCAGAAACACACAATCATCACAAACACGCATGATTCACCTGAAAAACACACACACACACACGCATGATTCACCAGAAACACACAATCATCACAAACACACACACACGCATGATTCACCAGAAACACACAATCATCAAAAACACACACACATGCATGATTCACCAGAAACACACAATCATCACAAACACGTATGATTCACCAGAAACACACAATCATCACAAACACACACACACGCATGATTCACCAGAAACACACAATCATCAAAAACACACACACATGCATGATTCACCAGAAACACACAATCATCACAAACACGTATGATTCACCAGAAACACACAATCATCAAAAACACACACACATGCATGATTCACCAGAAACACACAATCATCACACACACGCATGATTCACCAGAAACACACAATCATCACAAACACACACGCACGCATGATTCACCAGAAACACACAATCATCACAAACACACACACACGCATGATTCACCAGAAAAACACAATCATCACAAACACGCATGATTCACCAGAAACACACAATCATCACAAACACACACACACGATTCACCAGAAACACACAATCATCACAAACACACACACACACGCATGATTCACCAGAAACACACAATCATCACAAACACGCATGATTCACCAGAAACACACAATCATCACAAACACACACACACACACACACACATGCATGATTCACCAGAAACACACAATCATCACAAACACACACACACACATGCATGATTCACCAGAAACACAACGCTAACGACTATTCCCGTCATGCTCAGATCACCTTTACTAGTCAAATCAACGGCTAATAAACGCATAGTATTAGGGATGTAACGATTAACCACGAACCGGCTGAGAATCGATTCAAACATGTGACGAATCAAATCACGATTCAGTTAGTGGCAGGAGTTTATATGAATGTCTGTCTTTAGAAAAGTTTAGATTGTATTTAATATTTTCATCTGTCTCTGTATAATACATATTAAAGTTGATAAGGGCAGCGCTGCTGGTTTACTAGTGATGTCCGGTTCGTGAACGAATCACCGGATCTTCTTAGTGAACCGGTCGAACCAGTTCACTGAATCGAATTGAATCGTTTGAAACGATTCGCGTCTCAATTATTCAGTTTATTAACGAATAATTAACCAAGGAGAGGATTTGAGCGCCACCTGCTGGCAGAGAGTGAACCTGCATCTCGTTCAGCTCGACCAATCGGTTTTTGCTTCAAATTTCGAAATTATACAATCAAATTTTTTTAATTGCTCATGTCGTATGTACGCAGCATCTTTGTTTGGATCATGATTAAAATGCAGGTTTTAAATGGAAAGAGCACAGACAAAGCCTTATTTTGTTTATATGAGGATGTTTATTTTATTTGTGTTACTTATTTATATGATTTGGGGCTCGTTTTAACATTTCAATTTAGTTTTATTATTTACATTTATATTATATTTAAATGTTGTTATTTAGCAGACGCTTTTATCCAAAGCGACTTATATCATTGAGGACAATAGAAGCAATACAATAGAAGCAAAACCAACAAAAGAGCAATAATATGCAATAAAGTGCTATATAGTGCTATAATAAAGTGATATAATAATATGCAATAAAGTGCTATATTAAGTGCTCTTAAATTTCACTACTGATTATACCCTGTATGATTGTGTGTGACAAATAATAAAGAACCTTGAACCTTAATATAGTGTTATATTTCAATTTCATAAATAAACGTGCAGAATTTTGTCCAAGCAATAATAAAAGGACACTTAATTGATAATTTGTCTTAAATCTAATTTTATTCAAATAAAATTATGAGTTGAGTGAATCGTTACATGCCTACACAGTAAAGAAGTAAATGAGGGGAACATTTTCAACTCACTGTGATTCATGTCGTCCTCTCGCCTCGCTGAGCTTCTACTGAATAACACAAGGAGAGACAAGTCAAACATTTCAATCTAAATACTTAAAGTCCGCGTAAATTCAACATTAAATGTGTATTCTGAGTTTGTCACACCACAGAAAAATTTGTTATAAACCACCCAGCAAAATTTGAATGCTAAAAAACTGCCATGTAAATAAAATAATGCATTAAAATCTTGAAAAAATAAGCACTCAGACGCTGGGGGCGTGTCCACAGGCGGCGCTGAAACCACGCCCACTCACGGGAAAGCTGGCGTCTCTCTCACCGGTCTTCCTCTAGCAGCTTATTTAATAAGGAGACCGAACTGTTATGTAAATGATCGGAACCAGGTATACATTTACGTGATGAAGGCATAGCTAGCTAGCTGTAGTAACTAACGGTAATGACAGTAACTCGCGATTGAGCCGTGAAGCACTGATGCTAATGCACTCTGGTTATTAGCAGCGCTGCAGAACGATCAGTGTATGACACGAGAGCGATTCGATAGCATCAGAAGCATCTGCTCTCTGTAGCTCTCACTGTATTTTGATATCACACACAGATCGTTCTGCAGCTGCGTCACTCTTATAGTGTAGGGGGAGGGGCCGTGCTCTTATAGTGTAGGGGGAGGGGCCGTGCTCTTATAGTGTAGGGGGAGGGGCCGTGCTCTTATAGTGTAGGGGGAGGGGCCGTGCTCTTATAGTGTAGGGGGAGGGGCCGTGCTCTTATAGTGTTGGGGGAGGGGCCGTGCTCTTATAGTGTTAGGGGAGGGGCCGTGCTTTTATAGTGTAGGGGGAGGGGCCGTGCTCTTATAGTGTTAAGGGAGGGACCGTGCTCTTATAGTGTAGGGGGAGGGGCCGTGCTCTTATAGTGTTAGGGGAGGGGCCATGCTCGGTGGCTCGATTGCATCATCGAGTCCTGACTTAGCCCCGCCCACAAATCCTGCTTATGAAAATGGTGAAAAACTGTTTAACGATCTAACTCCACAATTAAGTACTACATCGTACACAGTCTTTGTAACATGTTTCAGCAATGCATTTCTAACATTTATTATGTGTTTACACAAATAATTCTCAGAATTGACTTTAAGGCTGTATTCACACCAGGAAAGTCCGATAGTTCACTTCTTTGGTCCGGACCAAAGGCAAAAAATTATACATTGTAGCTATTTTTAGCCGTTTTGGTTCCTTTTCACACCACACTGTTTGCTCTGGTCCGAACCAGCTGAACCAGTCATGTGACAACATCCGCTTCACTTGTTGGCTAGATGTGTCTTTGAACGCATTCTCTAAACTGCTTTTCGATTGGTCAGAAAGAGCGGGCGGGAAAATTGGAACGGTGCTTCCGGAAGTAAACAAAAACAGGAGTCAAATGCAGCAGACAGCACGCTGCTATTATGGGGAGATGACTGCACGGGTGGATTCTCCACACCTCCTCACAACCCCAAGTGTGTCCACGACCTACCATGCTAAACTACAAACACTTCCTCATCCCATAATGCACATCGCAGCTGACTACGGCAGCTGGTTTAATCCAAAAATACGCAGTTCTTTTTGCAGCTGGGTCTGTTTGGGGTCGGATCACGTTCTCACCACAAACGAACCGCTCCAGGGTTCATTTGAAAGCGTGCCGAGACCACCTCTTCAAGGAGGTCTTGGTGCGCTTGTTTGGTCCGCTTTTGGTGTGCGACTGCTGCATTCTCACCAGCCCAAACGAACCGGACCAAGAGCGAAAACCAACTCTAGTGTGATCCAACCGAAATAAATGAGGCAGGTGTGAAAGCACCCTAAATCTAATCCAAGAAAAGCACTGATTAATGAAGAACTGACCTGCTAACCACACGGTCTTCCTCCTGCTCGCTGCATACGGTGAACGGAGTTGATTTCACCACAGCAGCGTCAGATTCACAGGAACCTGCAGACTTCTGGAAGGAAGATCCGGCCTCCTCATGAACAACCTGGACAAGGGAATACAATCACACTGTTAAAACAAGAACCTGATGCCAATGTTTGATGATGATTGTATCTGGAAGGTCATTTTAAACACCCAGTTGGCCAAAAACTGAACGATCTGTCATGATTTTCTCACACTCATGTCTCTCCAAATAAATCTCTGAATCAAAACCTCAGATACGGAGTATCACGGGTGACGTACCTGCGGTTTCTCTGCTGTGCTGTCTCTCTGCTGAATGAGTCTCTGTTTCTCCTCAATCTGATGCTGCAGGTCCTGCTTCAGCTTCTTCAGGTGTGAGGCTTTTTCTGTACGTTTAGAGTCACGAAACACTAATTACAATGTCTACGTGATCTAATCCAGGATTATTATAATTAGCCAAAACTACAATCATAAAAAAATTAGTTAACAAACAAACAGTTTTTATTTTATTTCAGCTACCAAAACATTTCCGTTTCATTTAGTTTAACTTGATGTACTAAAACTGAAAGCAAAATTAAAAATACATTTTAAAAGATAACTAATAAAAAGACAAAAATGACAATTTAAAATGTGAAAATTAAATACATAAATAAAAATAGAAAACATATACTCAAATTATAAATAAATTAATTAATGGTACTGCAAAATTAGACCAAGGCAATGTTATTTAAGTATCATTGAGATATTATTCGTTTTTATTAATATTCAGAATTATATTACATATATATATTTTTTTTTTACTTTAATTAGTTTTAGTAATTTTGTTGTGTTTTTTTATCTGTATGTAATTATGTAGTTTATTTATTTTTTTAGTACATCAGCATACATTTCTCATTTTCATTTAAAATGTAAACTGAAGTTTATATATTAAGTATTTAAACCTAAAATAGACTAAATATCTGTCAATGGTCAGAAAAAAAATAGTTTTTCCCTTTGAATCAACTTTATTTTGTTGTTCATTTCTTCTTATTTAAAGCATAAACTCACATAATTCTGATACATTTTATTTAATGATATTGTTTGTCATTTTGATTCTCAAGTAAACAAGTCTTAAGAACATTTAGATATTTGTACCAGAAAACCCAAATATCAAATAAAGAAATATCTTTTTTTGTTTTATTATAATAACCTTTGATCAAGACTTATTTGGCTCTATTTGGGCAAAACCAAAAATCTGATTTCATACATTTGACTGAAGCACATAACCAAACAAACCCAAATCTAAAATGAATCATGTGTAACAGCATCTGGACGTACCGCTCAAAGATGTGTAGTAGCGCTGCGCTCGGATCTCTTCGAAGCTGACCTCCGAGTCTTCCTGATACACCTGATCTTTACAGTACATGACCTGCACATGACCCTCCTCCTCCTGAACCTGGCTCCTCTGGGACGGGACGCCTGGAGCGCTTCGGGGGGAAGCCAAAGTGTCATGATTACAAAACATGAGGTGAGAGTTCAATACAAATAATAGGCCACATACACACTACAAGTTTCAGGAGTGACAAGCACATTTAAATGTGGGAGCGAGTCCTGTATCGCTCCATGTGTGTACGGAACAGAGCTCCCTCCCATATTTGTAAGCATAGCAACATTCTGTCGTCTCGCCAGAGTGAATAAAAGTTTATTTATGTGTCATTTTTTGACTAAAGACTCATTTTTTCGTCGACTTTAACTAAACTACGGCTGATAGATGTGCTGTGTTTATGCTGCTTTAAAGAGCGCTGTCTTGCAGTGTTGCCATGTCCTCATATTTACAAGCGTTTTTAGGCATGTTGTATATTACTTTTTTCAAGTAACTAGTAAAGTAACGCATTACTTTTTAATTTACAAGAAAATATCTGAGTTACTTTTTTCTCCATTTATTGATGACGGTGCGCCGTGTGAACATGATCTTACTGTAGTAGACTAAATATGAATGTGTATTAATTCATCCCACTCACAAAAAACAGATTCGGTATTCATCAAAATGAATTAAAACAGTGAAATACAAACTCAGAATATGACACAAACCGGCAATAATTAAATATGTTAAACAACACAAATATATCTAATCTCATTTTATTAACCGATGTGTTAGCTGACCTTTGATGATCAGTTCAATCATACTAATAACCAAAAATGACTTTAGATAAACTATCATTGTGTTTTATTGCTGAAGAGTGTTGATCTTCTCCTGTGTTCTTCTGTACAGACGTGATTTACTCGTCCTTCAGTCTGAGGTTTATTCATTACACTTTTAGGTGTGAAAGGCTTTTATATTTGCTATAAATATAACTTCTTGTATTAAACACAAACAATCAAGCCCTGCTCATATTTAAAAAGTAACGCGAAAGTAACGCGAAAGTAACATAACGCATTACTTTCCATAAAAAGCGTAATTAGTTACTTTTTTTAGGGAGTAACACAATATTGTAATGCATTACTTTTAAAAGTAACTTTCCCCGACACTGGTTATTAAACACCAGAGACCTCATATAAACAATCATTTTATTAACGTTCCTCAAATAAATTTGAGAGAAACTCGCAAGAACGTTATTCTGGGAACGTTCTCTGTCAGCTGTTCAGTTCCACATTAGCCAGATCTGTACTTTAACTAGCTGTCAAGGGATACTATTTACAAATAGAGGGCTCAAATTAGTAGACATGTACAAAACCAGTTAGCTATAAACAGAATCAAATAGTGTTGACAATACACTTCTTCTTTAGCTTCATTCTTACCCTTATGTTTGGTTTAGACCAGTTTGAATTATACAAATGTAGTGTAAGATGACACTTTGAAAGCCATTACGTTACAACAGTAAAAACAGAACGATATTCATTAGCTTTAGCATTCATTTCTTACCTCCAATTGTGAGTCGACAGTTTTTCACACTCTAAAGACATCCTGAGCGATGCCTGAGAATTAATCAACACAACATGTTTGTTTGCTTGGAAGCTTGTTTGTACTCCGAATAACTTACTAGAAATAACGCGAGTAACTTAATGTTCATTAACTGTCAGTCTACAGCTAACTTAGCGTTACAGCTACTAGCTAATCATGTTCAAACCGTCAAAACATTATATTAGCGCCTGTGTTACATGTATAAGTTGTAAAGATCACGACAATACCTCCGAAAGTCATATAATATTCCTGTTTCGCTTTAATAATATTTCCAATATGCTGTTTGCTGACAGTAGTGTTGTTGTGCGATTCGAGGTTTAATTTCAAATGTTGCCACGTGACTATGACGTACGAACTGACGTTCCTCAGCACGTTAGATAATACCTTTTTATGTATATATATTGAACATGTTTTTTATGTATTATTATTTTTTTCTTTAATTTATGTAAAAAAAAATTCGTTGTGTGCATATAAACATGTCTTGGATTTCAATTAGATATTTCATAAATAAAAAAAATAAACAGTTAAGATGGACTTGATAAAAGATACATAACAATAACCCACCCCCCCCCCCCCCCCCCTTTATTAATGCGGAAGATCTGCATAGCCCTATATAAAGTAACATGGTATGTATTAAAACAATTTTTACATTTCATATTTTATTCAAAAAATGACCGTGCTCTATAAAAATGTAAAAGCATTTAGGGAACTCCATCTCTTTGTATTTTCTAAGCAAGCCTTGTACATACTGCCTCCTATTGGTTTGTTGTGAACACAGGAGTTAAATCCATCTCATTAAATCACGGATGTTTCCATAACAATGTTTATGATTAACTTTTATATTTTAAGCGATTACGAGTATGGTACAGAATACAGAATAATTCTAATATATTGGATGTATATCTTTCAATATTATTATAATAACAATAATAGTAATAAATATTAATTGATCAATTGAGAGCATTCATTTGATAGACCGGTTTTGTATTACGTCATACATATTTAAATATAACCGTTGCAGAAACCGTTGGGACTGTCTGGTATGCGGTGCTCTGTTCTCATCTCGGTGAGGAGAATTTTGTCCTGAACAAGAAAACTTGTGTAATAATTGTTATTATACTATTTTAAACAGCCACAATACTGCAGTTTTTCTGTTCACTTACTTGGCTCGTTTTAATTACGCAAATTTAACGTTGACGTGTTCTGGTCATTTAGACCGGGAAGGATTTCCAGTGTTAGTTAAAGGTATGCATTGGACTAAACTCTCTCTCTGTGCGTGTGTGCGTGTGTGAGTGTGTGTGTGTGTGTGTGAGAACAATGAACATCACAAAATTCAACACATTTTAAAAAATAGGATTTAATGTAGTTTTTTCTGTGAAGTAAAACAAGAGCTGAGTATATGTAAAGTAAAAGGATTGGGTCCATTTATTGTTGATTGGGACAAGCAATATTTTAGGGATTTAATCACCATCTTCATCCTCAGAATAAGAATTACTAACATGCGTCCATCATTGTGATGGAAAATCTGAAATGATTCTGACTCTGCTGGTCTGTGATTATGAGTTCAATGTTTAGTTCAATATCTTTTCTTGTATTCATCAATAATTAACTGTGGTGAATAGGATTTAGAAGCAAGCCACCCTGATACTCCAGAAGCATAGATGGAGAAGTGAGATTGTAAGAGAACTCATACAGTCTTTCCAGGTACATTATAACATTTCTCTACTGATATTGCTGTACTTGAATTGTACCAACGAGAGAATGTTTTGTATACAAACCCGTGTGGTGTAAAAGTTAATTCTTTATTTCTTACATTGAAATCTCTATAACTTGGCTGATTCAAGAATATGTCTACAGCAGCCACGAGGGTACTCAGGAGAACAATATCAGTTTTACCACGAGCAGTGTGGTTTATTGCAAAGTCAAAATGTCGACCCCCAATAAGCATATAGTTTGAATCGATTTCTAGCAAAGAATACATGCGATCAAGGTCTCCCTCCACAATCAGCAGGTCATTAATGTCAAACCACAACTTGGATTGTCTAAAACCAATGCATCCATTTCCAGTGGTCTTCGAATTGGATTTCAGACCATCAACTTTCATATAGACGTTAGCTTCATTATCTACCGTTCCCTTAATTGTGACACCATCTGGGGATGTAGAATTTGTGGTAATTTGGCTTACAGACTCAATGGTGATATAGGAAAGAGTTGCATCCAGCTTCAAGGTATTCTTAGCATCTCCATGTCCAACAGCCGTTGAGTCTAGTTGATCGAAGGTGTACTTGATTGTCAAGTTTGATTCTGCCTTTGGATGGGCCTTGGTGTCAGCAGAAAGTTGATGAGCGGCATAAACAGTGAAGCTTGTTGCGTGAATCTTAGCAGCCGTGTCCACAGACAATACAGCCTCAAAGATGTCTTCCAGAGTCACAGTGCTGTTATGATTACCCTCAATGTGAGCATTCTCCATAGACAAAGAAGAGGCCAGTTTCAGTCCACTTTTTGTGGTCAGGCTAGTAGATCCATCAAGCTTGGAATTCAATCCCTGAAACACAGAGGCAGTTGTTGCACTAACATGCATCAAGCAATCCTTCGGATAAATACCTGTATTAGCACTGAGGTTGAGAATAGACGACTTGAAAGACACCTCAGAGACCAGGTTGCCCAGTAAAGGAACAAACCCACTCTTCTGGTAGACAAGTTTTGCATTTAGATCAATGGGTTGGTCATCATTCAGTTCCAGCTTTTTGACTGCTGGAATCTTTAAAATGGCTGGCACAAACATTTCTGCAGCATTTAAGAACTCAAAGCTGGCCACACTATTCACAACACTGTAAATACCCATCTCTGCTGCGTTATTGTTGGCTGTGAAGTTATGGCTGTAGTTGAAATAGTTGAAAGAGGCAACTGCCACCGTTCTAAATTCTTGTAGGTCAGGGTTGAAGATAAAATTGTAGTCATTCTGGAGATCAACAGTGGTTAACAAAGACTCATAGAGTTTGATCTTGACATTACCCTTGTTGTGAAACTCAATATCAACCGCACGAGGACAAGTCATGATGTTTGCAGCGTTAGAGAGAACACCGCTGACAGGTCCAACAAGCTCGGTGTTATGGGCTGCCTTGATTTCCACAGTCAAATCACTGAAGCGAGCCTTTCCAGAAGCAAACAGCAAACTGTTCTTGATAAATGGCGACTCTGTTTCAACATGAGCATTGAATTCAATGTGGCTTAGAGCAACAGCATCAGCGTTCACCTTCATCTTCATCTGCAAATGTGCACCATCAGTGCGGCCTGAGAAAGTCAACTTGGCGGTGCTAAGGCCCATGTTAAAATACAGGTCACTCTTATGGATGCCTTCCTCAGAGAAGTCTTCAAGAGTAAATTTGCTAAATCCTTCATTTTTAACTGTCAGGGTGATTGCAGCACCATCCTGGAAAGCTATAGCCTTCTGAATCAGGGTGACTTCACCAGACAAAGACTGAGAAGGGATGTTCACTTGGTGGTTGTATGATGTATAAAGAGAGAATGGTGAAGAATTAGCATTGTTAGAGGCAGATCCATTCAGAGTCGATGATGCTTGTTGGTCTAAAGTTAAATAAACGTGTGTTAACTTGAGAGTTTCAGACACAATTACAGGACTCATCTCATGCATAGATATCTGTGCAGTGGAATTTAGATTGTAATTCAGAATATTATGTTTCAGAGAAGTTCCTTTAGAGTTAATGAAAGCCGCGAACAGAGGGTGTCTCTCTGAGGCAGTTCTTGATCTCTGCAGAGGTTCTGACGTTGTATACGGGGCTGATGAATCTGACCTCACCAGACAGCTTTCCAAAAGATGGCACTAGAAGAGCTGTTGAAACTGAAGGAATCTGAAGAGGACTGTCAAGTGTGTTGTTCTCAGCATTGGCGGGATGGAAGATCTCATTCAGCTTTGTGTAACTTTGCGTAGAGATCGAGCTAAGAAATATTTGAACATCCTCAATGATGGAAAATATCAAAGTACTAATATGCTTTGGTACTACAGTTCTAACCAGCATACCCTTCACAGTCAATTCCAATGCCTCACTGAAACAGTTGCCTATATCACTCACTAGTTTTGCAAATGCACCGATCCGAGAGGCCACCAGATTTTCCAGCTTTAATGCAAACTCCTGGGATAGAGATATCAAGGTACGTTTCAGCTGCACAACTCTTCTCTCAAAGTTCAAATTAGACACAAAGTCACTAACATGCTGATATATGTTTTGAATTTTGGAAGCAATCCCTTCTCTGTTGATGTAATTCCTCAGGGTCTCGCCCATGCTTGCAAGTGTTGTCAGGAACTAGAAACAAACCATCAATGAAAGGCAAGCTAATTAAATGACTGTCATTGCTTTTACCATACTTTAGGAAGCCAGAGACCGCAAAGTCCTGGTCAGAAGTATTGGCAGTGTTGAATAAATTGGTGTGCACTGTTCCAGACCCTTCCAGCCCAAACTGTGCTGGAGTATTATAACCGCTGATTTCTTGAGCAATGGCATGGTTGTTCACTTCAGCCTTAACCATCACTTTAGTCTTTTGCTCAGATGGGATCAGCAGAGTGTCAGACTTGCTCTCAAAATGTGATTTGATGTTGACACTGTCTGTGTCAAGGAGCGTTGAGATATTGAATTCATGAGAATGAGCAATCGATTGTGGTTCTACTTTCAGTAGGACTTTTGCATTGAACTTTGAATTACAGTATCCATACAGGTATAGGTCATTATCACCATTAGCAGAGGCATCAAAATTGAAAATGAATGGAATAGTTGTACCGTAAGTGCTGGTTTCAACATTAAACACCATGGAGTTGAAACGTAAATGATTCTTGATCATGCCAGAAAGTTCAGCCATCTCCAGTTTAGTGTTGTGTTTAATGCGTGTGCCTATAAAATTTCCATTTGTTTTGCACTTAGCAGTGGCAGTTAGATTTTTGTAGTTGATCTCAAAGGTCTGCTTAAGCTTCTCCATAGTATAGGTGCTTTGCAGTGAGGTTGTGCCTCTAGTGGCCAGGCCATCCATATTGAGGTTCAGATTGGCTTTGTGTGCAGCTGTGTGTCCCATGAGTTTAGCAGAGCCATCACTGTGAATAGCTAGACCATTGATATCCAATACTCCTGAGACCAGGGAATGGATACGTTCTTCAGAGATATCAGTAAAGGTCTCAATCTTAATACTGACTGCTTCAACGCCAGCTCTGGTCTCAGCGATGTTTAGGATCCTCAGGCCAAAAGCCTCTGTTTTAGTTTGAGAATTTAGAGCAAGCTGAAATTCCTTAAAGGTGAAATTAGCAGTGTTTGTTAGATGCTCATCAAATGCTGCAGTGTTGGATATAATTATCAGTCCTCCATTGGCAAAAGCTAAAGCAAATGAGTTTCGAGCTTGAAGAAGTTTTGAGTCTACTTTCAATGAAGAATCAATCTTTGCCTCTTGTCTGGATGGGAGTAGAGAGACTGACTGCATAAGAATTACTGAACCATTGACTAAACCAGCCTCGAAGGATCCTTCCAGGTTTCCATCTACAGAGATATCCTCGTCATCAACTTCAAAAGTTACATTATGCTCCAGCGAAATGTGCACTCCAAAATGGCTAATTATGTCAAGCTTGCTTTTGGATTTCACACTGAGTTTTTCAGAAAGCTTTACTTCCTCCTCAACGCTGATGATGGCATCAATAATCTTATGGTGAACCACTGTTTTTACTTTTGCCATGAGAGAATTGCCAGGTGTGGGCTCAACAAGGGCAGATCCTGTGCAAGAAATGAAAATGAATGAATCAATAAGCAATCATTCAAATCAAGTGCATACAATGCATGTTTTTTTTACCTTCAACCTTTATGGACAGGAGGTCAATAGGACTTGTTCCGGTGAATTCAACCTTAGAAGAATACCGTAGGTCTGTAGCAGGATCTCTGGCAGCAGACACAGCGGCTTCTAAGTTGTAGAAGTTACTGTTTAGTTTTCCAGACATTTCTGCCCTCTCAAGAGTTGGCACAGACAGCGACATGCTCACAGGAATGGAGACCTCTGGAAGATTAATGGTAGTAGCTTCAAATTCCAGATCAAGATGAGGTATAATCAGATTTGGTGTGGAGAAAGTTGTCAGAAAGTTTAGATCTCTAGTTGATTTTCCACCCAAGGGCAAGGGAAGAGTGAGGGTATAGGAAGGATGGCCAAAAAGATATTTAGCAGCAACCTCTCTGTTTAAAAACATGTAATGTAAAATTTAACTAAAGTTGAACCATTGCGTAATGTTATGAGCAGAAAGTTCACCATAGTAGAGACATTAACTCACACATTCAGGAACAGTCTTTCAGGTATAGTGAACACAGGCATGGCAGGAACTCCAAAATACTGCACAATTGGAATATTAACAATGTAAATTTATTTCATTTTCAATTAATTCAAAACATTTCCTTTGACAAAAGCTGATGAAAAAATGAATTTAACTAAGTTCATTATCTTACCGCAGCTGTCTTTGCCATGATATCAAGGACCTCCATTTCATTCTGGGCAATCTGGCCATCAAGAAGGCTATTGACAATGGTTTCAAAGGTATTGATGTTGGGAATGATTCTTTGAATCTCAGAATTGACATGAGACTTTAATCCAGCCTCAATCTTCCCATTATCTGAGATTTAAGACATATTTGATAGGCTCAAAATCGTGTAGTAAATAGATAAAATTAATCATATTACTGACATTTTTGGACATGTACCCAATTTCAGGATGAGTGTTTGAACAGAAGTCGTCTCAGGGAGTTTTAGGTCACTCTCAAGTTCCAACGTCAAATTCTCATCATGCTTTAGTCTTGCAGAAACTTTATAATAAATCTGAAGAGGGGCAATGAGCAACTCTGATGATACAGTGTGTTGCTTTCTGTTTAACATCACTGTGTTTGTGGCCTCAAAGGGTGTTCCTGTTAGTAATCAAATACAAAAAGACAGTTATTTTAAAGGCAGATTTTCTAGTAGCAAATAATTCAGCATTATTTTAGTAAGCTGTCTTGTACCTTCTGCCTTTATGCTAAATGTGACTTTGTCTGAATCCTCCTCATAGGCGTAGTTGATGGTGGCAGTATACTCTGTGACCTCTACCGATGGGTAGAGCGTAACAGTAAATCTAAACACAGATGCAGTGTGGATGGAAAATATTGTCCTAGGAATAATATGATTTCAATATCAGTACATAGATGATTTTCCCTTACTTGGTATCACTATGGAGAGGAAAATAATGGGAAGCATCATCAGGATACTTAAGGATTGTACAGTGCTTCCATCCAGGGAAAACAGGAGCACATACTTGCGCATTAATATACTCGCCATTTGCAAGAATGGGCAAAATCTTGGCACCAACAACAGACACCAGAGAACTGCTATATATGGGGAACAATAACAATTTGTGTAAAATAATTATTTGCCTTGTTTAAATGTTAGTTAAACATTTTCCTTTTCTGCATTTAACGTCAAGATGTCTTACGTCACACTGATGAGCTCAGTTGGCTCACGAGGAGCTGGAATGGAAAGCTTGAGCTGGTTGTTGGTCATAGAGAGCTTTGCTCTGAGGCTGCTTTCATGATAGATATTGGTGTGCATCTCCAGACCAGAGAGAACGTAGTCCGGGAAGTGAGTCCCAATCTCAGTCACAAACTCAATGCCAGCAGACAGTGCGAAAGCAAATTCCTTCTGTGGTGTAGTCGTGTTAATTTATTTTAGTGTAATAGCAGAAATTAAAGATCACTTTTGATAGTAACACATGTAAATGTTTTGGACTCACCATGCCTGGATTGAATCTCAATCCTCCTTTGATTCCAGGTGTAAAGGTACCAGACAGAGCAACTCTCAATGGAAAGCCAGCACCGGTGGGCAGATAGAACTCGTTATCCATGAAGATGTAGTGAAGGAAAAGCTCGTTGTCGACACTTGAGAACAGTCTTTTAACAAACTATTTCAAAAATATAATTCAGATGACTTAATCCATTTGATGTTAGGTAAATGCATTCATAAATGTGGTTGGTAAAGCTGTACTCACATCAGTGGGGATCATCTTAAGGAGCTCGTGAATCATCTTGCCATCTTTTACATCAAGATAGCCAAGTTCAGCACCTAGAAGCTTGAGGTACACCATCGCTTCTGGGGTCTCCTGGGTCTTTAAGTCCTCAATTAGCTTGTTGACATTATCACTGATTTCTTTGACTATGTTTTGAGTAGCCTACAGCAGACAGAAGATTGAGATTGGAGTCCTGTGGCCCACAACTCCTGCTATAAAGAAATATGTCCATTTGCTAATTTTACTACATGTAATACCTGTCTCTTTTTCCTTTCGTTCCTCATGATTGGCACTATGTTGTCCAAGACCTCACTGAGTTGGGCGGGCATGTTGTCAGTAGCGTATAAAGTGGTCTTCATTACAGTGTCTGGGAAGAATCCATCCTCACCAAAGATGGCCTCCACAATAGGCTCAAAGCCCTTACCTTCCATGCCAATCTAAAAGAAAGAATAAAACCCTAGTATTCATGCCTAACACATCAAGTAAATGTCAGATTTTTATTGGACTCTGTACCTCAATGAAGTCCATATCAAATCCAAAAGCATTCAAGGTCATCTCCAGCATGACCTCCCTTGGCAGTTCGTTGGGAGATTCAAAGATCATGTTTCCCTCTAAAGATCCAAGTCTATAGTATCGAGAGAGTTTGGTGGGTTCCATGATCATGCCAATTTCATTGCCTTGAAAGGCCTCTCGAACCTTCCACCTCAAGCTAGGGAGTAAATATAACAAGATTACATTTTCTTCTGAAAATGTGATTGATAAGTTATTCACGTTCTCTTCCATACTTACTCCAGAGTCTCCGGTGCTGTAGAGCTCAAGATATTGGTGATATGAGAGATAATGAAACTCTTGGCCTGGCGGTTTTCCTCAATATGAACAGCTGCTGCCAATTGAGCAAGTTCAGCAGGTGTAGGGTTCTTCATCAAGATGAGGTAGGCGGCAACACGCTTCTGTACAGATGCATCTCTGTCCAGAACAGCATGCATGAGAACCTCACGACCCTACAAGAGGCACAAAATGATCTTTAGACTGACTTCAGGCTAGCCAATAGCTTTGGGCATATTTAACAGCTCACCTCCTGAGGTATAAGAATCTGTCTGTAGACCTGGATGGCAGCATGCTGAACTAAAGGGGAGGCAGTTGGCTGGTTGATGCATTGAATAACAGCAGAAGGCAAAGCAGGGCGCGCAGCTCCAAGTGCAACCACCATGTTGCCAATGACCTGGAAGATGACACTTAGCTGTAGAGTCTAAAGTTTTAATTTATCGGCATGTAGACATTTGTGTGAACATACCCTTAGAGAAAGAAAGACGTGTTCCTGGTCACCTGTGCAATCAACAATCTGTTCAAGGGCATAATCAGCTACTGCTTGGATCTCATTGGTGACTCCATCGGTCTCATAGAGCCTTAGGTCACACAGAGAACACAAGATTTTCTTTTGATGAAATAGTGACAATGTGACATCTACGTACAAAACACACTTATGTAAAACATGGATGAGAGTCAGTGGGACAAATCTGAGATTTGTATAAAAATGTGTTTTCACGTGATTGCAAATTAAGGTGCACTACATTTAACTATCTGGCATTTGTTTTTATCCATTGCACTCTTGAAAGGTTTATTTTTTATCAGTTCATGCATTCCCTGGGAATTGATCCCAAGACATTGGAACCATCCTCTACTTTCTGAGCTACTCAGAACTATTCATTCCTGTGTCCCTGTGGCTCAGTGGTAGAGCATTGCGTTAGTATCGCTAAAAGGTTGTGGGTTCAATTCCCATAAATACACTGTAAGTCGCTTTGATTAAAAGTATCTGCTAAATGCATACATACGTAAAATTTAACTCATATGTTGTTTGATTTACTTTTACCTTAAAGGGGTCATATGATGCTTTTTTAAAGAGCATTATTTTGTGTATTTGGTGCAACAGAATATGTTGACATGCTTTAATGTTCAAAAAACACATTATTTTTAAAATACTGTACATTATTGTAGGTCCTCTATGCCCTGCCTCTCTCAAACGCTTCGTTTTCTACAAAGCCCCTCCTTCCGACAAGCACAGTCTGCTCTTATTGGCCAACTGATCCAGAGCATTGTCATTGGCCGAACACCACAAGCAGGAGTCAGAAATGTTACGCCCCTTTCCATAATCGCAAGCATTAGCTTTGCATCATATGACCCCTTTAATCTAAAGACGTGTCCCTTACCTTCTTACAGCATTGCTGAGAGCATAGTAGATGGGTTTGGTCGGCTTGAACTTTGCCATCGCCAACATTTCCTTCACAAGGACTCGGGAGGAATGGGATATCATTCCCATGCCATATACAGCAGCGTCAATCTCAACTGAGGACCTGTCAAAGCTCCTGAAAATCTGCATGATAGCACTGCTGCATTCTGGGGTGCCGCATTGTAGCAAAGCCTGGTACGTCAAAGACCGAGAGATCTCCAGGGCCTCGGGAACAGCGGCTGCCAAGGTTTCAGCTTCCATCTTTCGGATCACAGCTACAAGCTTGTGAGCCAATTGGGCTCTCTTGTGTCCATCATTGGTCTTGGAAAGGCCAGAAAGTTCCTTCAGAATGGCAAGAGCAGCATCTTTATCCTGGATGGGGCTCATGTCAACACTGCGGTCAAGATGGAGGGGTTTCATATTGGCCACATCTGGAGGCACAACAGCTAATTTTACATTTTGTTTGGCAAGCAAGTTATGAACATTCAAACCAAAAATAATGATCTTACTGTGGTCAAAGACTCTGTCATTGTACTCAGCAACTCCTAAAAGATTCAAGGCCTGTTTACCAGTATTGGTCACTCCATATCTTCCCCTGGTAATAGCCATAGAGACAAACATCAGAAGTGCATGACCATCCAGCTATGTTGACAAAATCAAGCAATTAACATTTATGCATTTGGCAGATGCTTTTATCTAAACCATCTAGCATTGTATTCTGGGTGTGCATGTTATCGATTCATGCATTCACTGTGAATCAAACCCATGACCTTGCTCCACACTTTGAGCTACAGGAAAGCGATTTACTTCACATACTTGTATGAGAAAGGCACAAGAACATGTATTTCAGTGCAACTTCCAGAGGTTATATGGTGCTGCTCATTGTCAAACTTGTAGTTGCAGGTCTGGTTGCTCCAGATCAGCTGAGCAAGAGGATGGTTCTTTGGAAGAGAGAAATAAAACATTGTTGATCTCACTCCACTCGTCTCCACTGGGATTTTACACAAAACTTAAACCTAGGTCTCAGAATTCACCAAGCCAGTGATGAGGGCCAAGGGACTGGTGTGGTCCTTGATTGGTCTGAACTTGTCACATTTGGACAGGTCTCTGTTTAGGGTGACTTCAGTGTAAATGTCTTCTCTGGTTTTCACCACGTAGTCAGTCTTACACAGTCCGTAGATGGTGGGCTGGAACAGAAACAGTCTCAATAGCTATTTTTCCATCCAAAGATGCAAATTTAACTTATGCGCAAAACTGGAATATCACATAAAACATTTGCGGATAAAGCACCGTTTCCATCCAAGGAGTCAAAGGGAACAAAATAAAAAAATTCTGATAAATTGGCACTAAATATCACTACTAAGAAAAGTAGGAGCCCAGCAGGCACCAGATGTCTATGTAACGTCAGGTTGACAGACGTTGCATTTTGGTTAAAAATGAAAATCGGGTTGGCATCAATATTTGACGTTAATTTGACGTTGTATTGGATTTGGAAAACAAAACATCAATATCAGCTGACATTGGTATTGGACATCAATTTAACATCGACATTAGACATTGAATTTACATAGAATTTTGGTCACCCGACGTCGCAACCGAAATTTAACCAAATATCAACGTCTTATGACGTTGTGTGCTTGTTTTGTGCCTGCTGGGAGAAGCTATACTGAATATAATAATTTTGATTTATGATAAATGACTTGCGCCTCCGAGTGAGCAGACGAAACACAAATGCAGTCATTGCTGTCGGCGGTGGATGCTGCTGTTTGGGAACGTAGTCTTGTAAGACAATTATACAGAAATATTTTGATGACAGACTTTTCTCAGACATTTCAGAACGACCAAAAAACATTTCAGATGCTGTGCAATGAAATCGCTGGTTAGTCAAGTTATCCCGTCATATCGTGCAAAGTCACATTCGAATGCTGGAATTTATTCAATAAATGTGTTTATCCTATTCAAACGTGTGCATAAGTTTCCATCCAGCATTTTTGATGCGATATAGGTGGATGGAAACACGGCTAATGTCAAGAGGTTGATTTGGCATCTTTCTCTCTCAAGAGTGAAGTTTCTCAACAGACCATCTCTTTGTTCCTGTCCTCCTCAAGCACAGGGACAGCGAGAGCAGAGATGATTCCTCTCTTGATGTTGAGGATGTTTATAAGCTCGTCGTCCTCAGGGAAAAGCTTGACCTCATCTCCTTCAACGGTGAACTTCAGAGGATGTCTGAACAAAGAGAGAAGCGTTTGTTGAATATATAAGATGTTACAAAAACAGATAACTCAATTTTTACGTTTTTATTGTGTTAGCTGTATTTTTTTAGATACTTGACCTAATCAAAATAATACAGCTGCAGTTTGAGATTATTAGAATGCACGATGAAAAAACATGATTTTTGAAAATTGTTAAAAACAGAGTTATCTCTTCATATGTCTTTCTTGCAGAATCATAATTTTACATGCTTGACAGCAAAGACAACACTTAAGGTTTGTTCACACCGAGGACGATAACTATAACTATACGGTTTTAACAATTGTTCTAATCTGATGTACGTAGAGTTGGGAATCGATTCCATCAAAGGGATTTGACTCCTCTTTATACCTTTTTAGTTCTCTAAAATGTCACTTGGTTGCTTGTTAATAGTCCTTGGGAAGCCTGATTCACCTCCGTGAACTGGTTCGTTTCAGACCGCTCGTTTAATGAATCGTTTAAGAGAAATGGTTTGCTTATACATCTTGGACAAGTTTTCTATCATGAAGTTTTGCAACTAAAACATACAATACAGACATTTGATGCACAAAAGCAGATTTTTAGGCGTCTATGGAATATATAAAAAATAATTCTCATTATTTTTAAACTCATTATTTAGCTAAAAATGGCTCGTTCTGTTGTCTACAATGAAAGAATACATGAAGATATAATAGATGATGAGTGTAAAAGGACGTAAGCCTTCAACTCTTGCAGTCACTGCGAGATTAGGTTAACACATTTATTCCAATCTATAAAGAAAAAAATAATCTAAAATAACACAATGAGGATTGGATTACAACGTTGACTCCAGAACCAGGTATCAGAATCCTGATTTAAAGTCTGAAAAATGTCAGACTTTAAAGAGCTTGTGTATTTAAAGCGGCATACTTATAACACACAGAGCGTCATCATGTGTCGATGTGGATGCTAGTATTGTTATAGTTATTGGTGTGAACAGGCCTTTACTTCTCCATGGCGGTTTTGAAAGTCCTCAGTGCCAGCAGCTGCTCCAAACACTGGGTTTCCAATCTGCATCGACGCCAATCGCTTCTCTCAGCTTGCAGTCGGTGGTGCGCAAGATGAAGCTGCATGTCCCAGGAACCGCAATCTCAACCTAATACCATATTCACACTGCATTGTTGACGAAACGTTAGTCACGTTAATGTTTGATGTAGAGAGATGAGCTCATACTGCACCTTGCAGCTGGCCCCGGGGCCATTGACTGCCTCGTTCAAAGCGTTCAAGGACTCGGTCTTATAGAAGTATTCATACTTGTTGAAGGCTTTGTATCTTTTGGCCACTGTAGACGCAGCGGAGCAATTCATAAAACACAATTACTACATGCATAAACACATGCTTTCTGCAGAATGACTTAGAGTCATACTCAAGCATGCTCCTTCAATCCTGCGCTTTCTGTAATACAGAATAAATGCATGTCATTACGCTGTATTTAGGGCTGGAAGAACGTGCAAAATGTGAATCTGTAGTAGTTCTTTATTGCACTGGCATTGGCAATGGGGTGAGAAAAGTCAAATTCATGCATACGTGGGTCTAATTCATATTACATTTTATAACTTTTATGTACTTTTGATCTTATGTCTATACAAATTCCACTATTAATACAATGACCACCCATGTCTTATTATATTTTAATGTATGGATTTTCTATAAATTGTATCTGCAAATATTCTTCTTGACATGAGATCTTTACAAAATTATTTTTATTATTTATAATTTAAATTTTGTGTTCTACTGATTCAAAAAATTGAGTTAAATCGATTATTCAGAATTTGTGTTATATTAAAAACTAATAAATAAATGAACAATAACTAAAAAAATTATTCAAAGAAAAAACTTTATATTTCATACCCCATGGTTTTTTTTCAGGATAAAACTCGTGTCATTTTGCATCTTAAATAAATATTCTTAAATCTCGATTTAAGAAGATTTAGATATTTGTACAGGACGAAAATACTGAGGAAGAAAGCACTTTGCAGCGGCAAATATTAAATAAGAAAATGTAATTTGATGAACTTTGCAACATTCACCCTGAACTGAATCATCATCTTTATAATTAAGCTGTATAACACTGTTATATCTGTACTGTACAGAAATAAACATGACTAGGAGATACTCACTGGACACGGCGATGCTGCTCAAAAGCAGCAAAAGACGGAGATTATTGTCCATGATGCTTCAGTTTTCTGATCAGGACATTTATAGCAAACCAAACCCGACTCCAAAGTTCACACAAACGCTTGGGACAGAATAAAGCTAATAGAGTTTGACAATTGATTTTCCAAAAACATATCTGATAGCACAAACCATAATATTAGCCATTTGGACACATTTCACATTTTGAATGAACACAAATGGATGTTAGGAGAGGTTAAATACATTAAATATACATTTAATCTGCACACTTATACGGCTTGTAGCATGTCAAAATTGTAATGATTTATAATGTTGTAGGCTATTCATATCAAGTATAGGATAAATATTGCATAATATTGAACAATTTCCAAATCTTGCTCAATCTAGATCTGGACTCAGCTAATTAGTCTAGACTGAACAAGACTTTGTGACAAACATATCAAGTATAATACTCATATGCTGATGCAATGGGACACAAACATGAAAACCAGAGAGACATATGAATGTGGATTATGTTTAGATGGAATAAATGGTTCAGTTCCTAAAGTCTGGCTGTGGTTTTGATGTCCTGTAGACAGAATCTGGCATCGCATAACCCTGATAGTAGCTGAAAAGCACTGTTTTTATATATATTATTGAATTAATCTGCAGAAGTGAGGACAGAAGCATGACTCTGAACTCTTTACACTGACCTGAAATAATTTTGAACTACTTCTACACACTTCTACACACCGCTGTTGATTTCTGCTGAGCTTCTGTTTTACATTAAATAACTTAATCAAATAATAAAAGTTGCAATGAGAAACAAGACACAAAGGTTCATAGATGTGTGCAGCTTCAAGAATTGATCGATCAATAGTGACTTCTTGGTCTCACGCTGTTATTGTACTTACACGGTGCTTTATTTTGTGCTTTTTGTATCTCAGAAGTGTGCATTACTGTCTGCTTGCTCTTTGTTTGGGGTTTAAAAGAAGAAATGAAAACCGGCTCGTGATTCACGATCATTTCAGATCAGTGGGATGTTATTCTGAAAGACAAACTATATAGACAGATATAAAGCAAAACAGAGAGCCAATGAGAAACTAAACTAAATAATGTGCAAAAACAAATATGTGGCCAATTAACTTGAAATATAAGTTCCAATGTTAACAGCAGGTGTCAGTGTTGAGCAGAAATACACATTTGATCAATGTGCTCAACATTGATATTTAAAAAAAATGTGCTTTGTTACAATTTGTATTGTTAAAGGCGCTATAATAAATAAAGGTGACTTAAAGGTATCAAGTAAAAAGCTCTTTTAGTGTAATTGTAGTCAAATCTGGACTGGTTTTGATCAGAATAACTGCAGTCGTATCTCCAGATGAACACAGCTTTACTTGATTCTCCATCAATCATGTTTTAGTCTCAAATCTGATCATCAGCATCTTATTTCTTCATCTCTCGATCAGCATCGTGTTATATACAACCTCATCTTAATAAGACATATTACTGGAGATATAGAGCTGCTGATATTTACATCGTTTTATGTCAGTATCTGTTATAAAGATCTCATTGATTTACATCACAAACATCAGAATTTGATCACAGAAATATCAGCATCTGAAGCAAGTCTCTGAATAAAACTGAGCTGTTAGTCCTTCATATTCTCACTATATCAGACTATATGAGCCGTAAAAGCCTGATTGATCAAATATGATGTTTTGAAGTTCGTTGCATGTCTTCTTTCTGATTGAACACGTTCCCATGAGTCTTTGCAGCAGAGCTGGTTTACTCATACTTTCCAGTGAAGAGCATCAACATTGTGCTGAGGCTCCGGTCGAGGGCCGGAGTGTGTGTGTGTGTACGAGAGAGAGAGAGTGTGTGTTGTGTGTGTGTGTGTGTGTACGAGAGAGAGAGAGAGTGTGTGTGTGTGTGTTTGTACGAGAGAGAGAGAGGGAGTGTGTGTGAGTGAGTGTGTGTGTGTGTCTGTGTGAGAAAGAGAGTGGGTGTGTAGAGAGAGAGAGAGAGTGTGTGTGTGTGTGTGTGCGTGTGAGAGAGAGAATGTGTGTGTGTGTGTGTGAGAGAGAGAGAGTGTGTGTGTGTGTGTGTGTACGAGAGAGAGAGTGTGTGTGTGTGTGTGTGAGAGAGAGAGAGAGAGAGAGTGTGTGTGTGTGTGTGTGTTGTGTGTGTGTCTGTGTGTGTGTGTGTGTGTGTGGTGTTTGTGTGTGTGTGTGAGAGAGAGAGAGAGAGAGAGTGTGTGTGTGTGTGTATGTGTGTGTGTGTGTGTGAGAGAGAGAGAGAGAGAGGTGTGTGTGTTGTGTGGTGTTTGTGTTTGTGTGTGTGTGTGAGAGAGAGAGAGAGAGAGAGAGAGAGAGTGTGTGTATGTGTGTGCGTGCGTGTGTGTGGTGTGTGTGTGTGTGTGTGTATGTGTGTGCGTGCGTGTGTGTGGTGTATGTGTGTGCGTGCGTGTGTGTGGTGTATGTGTGTGTGTGTGTGTGTCTTTGTCTAGAGTTACAGAGCTTCATCTGTCCAGAGGCGTATGGGTGGAGATATCTCAAATATGCGTGTGTTCAGATCCAGAGCTCGCAGCGGCGTGGAGAAGATGTTTATTAACGCTGGACTTTGTCCCCGAAGCCTTTCTGAGTTTCTGAACACATGCAGACGGAGAGAAGAACGACAGAAGTGAATAAAACAAACACAGAGAGCAGAAGATCGAGGAGCACTGGGTGAAAAAGGTGAGCGACATCAACAAAACCGGATTATGTCAGATAGTTGACCTTTTCAATAAGAGTCCCGTTAGTTAATGTTAGTTAATGCATTAATTAACAACGAGCAGTGCATTTAAGGTACACGGAAAAAATAATTGGTGTAGGATTTACTTTGAAATTTTACTCCGTTTCACAAACAATTACAAAGAAACTTTCTTCAAAGTAGAAAAAATTTAATTGTATTTTAATTGTATAAATGTACCCCAAAAATATATATTATCTATATTACTAATATATATATATATATAATTAGTTATATTATTTATGTATTCATTTATTTATACTTTTTGTACATTGTATTTAATCTTCAAACAGTAATTATTAAAAATACAACTGTTCTTTGTTAGTTTGTTATTTCAGTTATATTAATATTAACAGATACAACTTCAGATTGTAATATATGTAATATTAGTAAATGTTGAAATTAACATTAATTCATACTTTAGAAGTATTTTCATTGTTATTCATGTTAACTAATTTTGACAAATTAAACATTTTCTGTAAAGTTATCAACAGTAACTGTGTCACAATGTATTCATTTTCTTTTACAGGAAAATATAAAAATATAAAATACAATAGTATCATGTGTTAATGTCTATTTTGGATTATTCAGTAATTGGAAAACTTTATAAAAAAGTGCTTCGTCTCATTTGATCATTTGATATTTTTATTGAGATCTTGATGG
>QVTF01023811.1:10000-12629 GCA_003573665.1 Oxygymnocypris stewartii | reverse complement strand
AAGTATTTTTCCCATTTATAAAATTGATGTTTAAAAGGTGTTCGTTAAATGAGCCGTGGACATTATGTTGAATCACAACAGAAAGTGGACGAAAATCAGACAAAAGACAAGATACAGAATGTGAACTTTATTGATGGAATAAACTACAGTTCTATGAAGCATTGCAAATGAAATTAATCTGATAAAATGATGGAGAAATATAAACTGTTCATTTAATGTTGATGGTTTTTGTGTGTGTGTGTATACATACATATACACACGCATGCACGCACGCACGCACATACACATACACACACCACAGAGAAAGACACACACACACACACACACACACACACACCACAGAGAAAGACACACACACACTTAAGCATTTTGTGGCGCTTTTGTGAGTTAGTGGAGCTAAAGATCTTTTTTGACTGCGTCTCTTGATTTGTGGAAGTTTCTGTAGGGCCGTGGGTAATGTAGTTTTTCCACAACAAAATTCAGCTATTAAAATAAGTTGAATTAATGCATACAAAAGCACATTCAGTTGAGAATAGCCTCAGGGCTGACGCCAGGTCTGTCTTTAGTGGTTTATCAGGTTATTGTTATTAAAAATAAAATATGAGTTTTTATTGTGCTCAATTAATTGTAATGCTTGGAATTTTTCATCATATAGTTGCATAAAAGATGTGTTTTGAGCTAAGCATGAGTTATGAGTTAGTTGTTGAGGTGAGATGAGACGTGACGTGTGTGACGGGGCAGACAGACCTGAGTATGAGGTGAAGTAAAGGCGAGACCCGGCCTCTGACCGACTTCAGCTCAACACAGATACGACGAGCGTTACTGGGCCCTGAAGAGGAATTCAGATACATCCAAGTTACAAGGACCTGTTTATTAACAACACATTCTGGGAACTGAGACTAATCTAGGTTGAGAAACAGCTGATGCATGGGTTAGTGAGCTGGCTTGATGTCTACTGACTACAAGATCACTACTGAATAAAGAAAAATACCAATAATAATTATTCTGATATATTAATAATGGAGCCTGGAAAGTGTAGCCTGCGAGCAATAATGATTTCCTCTTAAGTAAACATATTATTATAATTTTAAATAGTTTAAATAATACAAATTAACAATTGACTATAATTTTAAGCAATTAGCTATTTCTGAAGATTCTAAGACATTGTTTATACTTTAATAAAATGGAATCAACTTGTGAGAAAATTTTCTTGATTTTTTTTTTTATAATAACAAATTAATACAAGTAATAATAATAATAATACACTGAGCAAAATTATAAACGCAACACTTTTGTTTTTGCCCCCATTTTTCATGAGCTGAAAACTCAAAGATCAAAGACTTTTCAACCCCCCCGGACCCCCCCCCCCCGCCAATACAGTAAAACTGCACATTTTAGAGCAGCCTTTTATTGTGACCAGCCTAATACACACCTGTGCAATAATCATGCTGTCTAATCAGCATCTTGATATGACACACCTGTGAGGTGGATGATTATCTCGTTCACTAACACAGATTTAGACAGATTTGTGAACAATATTTCAGAGAAATAGGCCTTTTGTGTTCATAGACAAAGTCTTAGATCTTTGAGTTCAGCTCAAATAAAAGTGTTGCGTTTATAATTTTGTTCAGTGTAACAATGATTAGTATTAGTAGTAATATAATGAATCATTAGAATTATATAGTAATTATTTTACATTTATTATTAATATTATCGTCATCATAATTTTTCCTAAGAAATTTAAAGAGAAACTTGTGATGCTGTTTATACTTTAATGAAATTTAATGAAATCTTTGAAAGAGCAACCTGTGAAAAAATTGCAAATAAATGATAATAACTTCAGAAACATTGTTTATAGCTTAATGAAATGAGCTTTGAAAGAGCTTGTTAGTAATACCAGTTTAATTTCTCGCTGATAATGAGACGTTTGAGGGAATCGCTGGGAAAATGACTTTCATCTACATTAATTGGTGTCACGAGGCACGTTTGATGACTGTGTGTTATCATCTCCCTGATGGACGTCTGAAACGTGTCGTGAAGAAATTAGCCAAATATGAGATGACTACCGCTGTTTCTCTCATATTCCTTTCCAGTTATGGCCTTTCACGAAGAAATCTCGTCACAAATAAAAGCCGTATCTTGCAGGATGGTTTAATGTGAGAATCAATCACTCGCTAATCATATTTCATCTCACTCTGTGATGTTCAGATCGCTTGTTGTTCTTTTATGGTATCCATCGTTGCATTAATCTTCAAAGTTGAAAACAATCAATGGAAATGATGTGAGCTTGAGGGCTGAAATCCACATGAAAGTATTATAGTTCATCGACTGACACAAAACGTTTGCTTCATGAGTTATTTCACTCCATCATATTTTAAGCAGTTTATAAACAGTCTATAAGCCACTTTATAAATATCTATGGAAATCACGGGGACGTATTTTTATAATACTCATTTGTTCTTTCGGTTTTGCTGTGCAAGCAATTAGTTTTTTCAGCGTGCGCACAATAACAAACAGCGTTTGCTTGTTTGCCTGGATGCTCGGGGGGGAAATATGTTGTTGATTGTAATGTGATGCAGTTAAAATAGCCCAGGTTTAATTGTATCTCGCAGCATCTGCTGCAGCTTCA
>QVTF01023811.1:2500-5000 GCA_003573665.1 Oxygymnocypris stewartii | reverse complement strand
AGTCCAAAAAGCTGATTACAACATCACAATAATCCACAAGTAATCCACACCACTCCAGTCCATCAGTTAACATCTGGAGAAGACAAAATATGAAACCATCATGACGTCTTTAACTTCAGAGCATTGCTTTCAGATAAAATATGAGTCCATAATACATAAAAATGCTTCTTCTTGTGAAAAAGTCCATCTCCTGTTGTCTCTCACATCAAAATACAGCTGTTTTGGACTGTTTTTGGCTTGTAAACGGTGCTTGATCTGTGCAAATTTCAGACCTTGGATTATGAACAATGGATTATTATAGACTATGTTTTAGTTAAAAATGCCTTAACAATTTTTTTTCAGCTTTTGTCTTCTCCAGATGTTAACTGATGGACTGGAGTGGTGTGATGTTTTTATCAGACTCTCATTCTGACGGCACCCATTCACTGCAGAGCATCCATTACTGAGACACTGATGCAATGCTACATTTCTCCAAATCTGATGAAGAAACAGACTCATCTACATCTGGGTTGGCCTGAGAGTGAGCACATTTCCAGCACATTTCCATTTTTGGCTAAACTAATCATTTAAGGATGATATATTTTTACTTAAAACAGAGACAAAAATACCGGTTGTCAGTTATATATATTTAGGAAAGCACATTTTTTATCTTCCATAAATTGAATGCTTCACTGCTTGTTGGAAACAAGTAAAAAAAAAAATACTAAGTTGCATTGCTACTTTTATGTATTTGCTTGTACTTCTCAAAACTGCATAAAAGCATCAGCATCACATATAAGGGTCCGTCTACATGGACTGGAGATGCTCAAATCAACGTTCACTCGCTCGTATTCGATTCTTTTCTTAGACACACTCACACACGCACGCATTCGTTGGATAATATTCCCTTGAGTTATTACGAGAAGCCGTATTGTGATGTTCAAAGTGCTCTGAAACAACATTCAGACAAGACTCCTGAGAAGGAACATAATTCACTCGCTCCCTACTTTTCATTTGCATACAGCGCTGTGTTATTTGCATAGTGGCTTCGTTGGTAATTTGCATGCGAGGCAGAGACGCAGGGAGTCGCTTCTCTGAGGTTATGCCTCATGCAACTTTTCCCCATTTGTCTACAGCGCACAAACGGCTGTGATGATGGGGAAGGCGGACTAGCTTAACTGACTCTTCATGTCTCTTTAGCTCCATGCATCTATTAAAAATACTTCGTTAGACGATAGAGTGGAAGGTGACTAAAATGATCCACACTTGAAATGTGGACTTTTCCTGCATGTTGTACTTTGGATTCTAGTATGCAGCGTCCTGTGGGACAGAAAATCACAAACAAGATATCGCTTTCATGTTTTTCCTAGACAGCAAGACGATTACATGGAGAGCAAACGCTCCTGGGAATCTCCAACCGTGTCTCAAACTGTGCTCAGATTTGCCTAGCTTTACAAAAACAGAAGTATATGTCATGTTCAATTAATTAAGTATATTTTCCAACTATAGTTTATGTAGTATACTTCATATCATATATGCTAATTTCAACATACAAGTAGTGTACTTGTATTATTATAATAGCAGTGTACTTGTGTATTATTTCAATACTTACTGGGACTAAACTAGCCTGTAAACATACACAATTAAATGTATTTTAACTGTAGACTTTGTGCAGCGTTTGTTTGCTTGCAGTATTGCATCAATACAAGTCAATTTTATGTATAATGTTATTAAACTGAAGCTAAGTTCAAGTGGTAACACTTTAGAATAGGGAACACTTATTCACTATTAACTACGACTTTTCCCTCAATAAATTCATAATTAGCTGTTTATTAATAGTTAGTAAGGTAGTTGTTAAGTTTAGGTATTGAGTAGAATAAGGTCATGTAGAATAAGGCATTAATATGTGCTTAATTACTACTAATAATTGGCTAATATTCTAGTAATTTGCATGCTAATAAAGAACTAGTTAAGAGACCCTAAAAGTTTTACCTTTCAAGTATATTTCCCAAGTGTACCTAGTGTGTGTACTAATAATGTACTCATTGTACTAGTAGTACACTTGTATGTGTATTATTTCAGTGCGTTTTGGGACTAAATCAGCCTACTTTAGTCGATAAAGGTAAATATTTAAGTGCATTTAAGTGTGTATTTTGAGTACTCAGTTTACATCTAAATGTTTCTTTAGTATTGCAGCAATACAAGTTATCTTTATAAATACAATTAGTTTATTATGTAAACGTAAGCTAAGGTCAAGTATATACTTTATTTAGTATACTAATAGCAATGTATTAGTATTGAGCTTGTAAGTGTATTATTTCAATGCTTTTGGAACCAAATCGGCCTAATTTTACTGCATAAAACTAGACATTTATATTTATGTTGTAAACTGTTTCTTTAATATTACAACTAGGGCTGCTCGATTATGACAAAAATCATAATCACGATTATTTTGGTCAATATTGAAATGATTTAAAACGATTATTAGTGGGCCATATGACAAACTTAATATGAAAGATTT
>QVTF01023810.1:2500-29324 GCA_003573665.1 Oxygymnocypris stewartii | reverse complement strand
TGGTGATTTTCAAGCTACTAAAGCAAAGAAAGCAGATGTGGAGGATGTCTATTGTGACGATGGAATGGAAAGTGGTAGTGAGTCCTCAGATTCTAGCGTTAGTTTGTCTCAGAGTGACTTTTCTACCCGCAGTTATGAAGTTGATGACATTAAACTCTTTCTCAGGGCCACTAAAAACAAAAGAGGGGTGCGTGTGACCGAGTATTTTCCCGACGCGAAACAGTTTGTTGACAAAACTAGACATTTCATGTCAGAAAACTTGTTTACAAACAAAGAGATTTATCGATTAAAAAAGATAGTGAGAAAACTCTCGTCTTGTGATACAAATGAAGACAGTGAAAAAGCTTAATACTATGAACATGAAAGGGGGTGTGTGTGCAGTTTTGCTATGTTTGTTTTTTCTTTTATTTTCTTCCAATATGTGTGAGGTGAATATTGCAACAATTAATGTAAATGGTTTAAGGGAAAAAAAAAAGAGCTGAAGTGTTTGAAGTGGTTAAACAAAAAAAAGTTGATGTTATCATTGCAGGAAACCCACAGTGATTTAAGAAATGCTGCTGATTGGGCAGTGGAGTGGGATGGAGTCTCAGTTTTGAGTCACAACACCTCACTTAGTGGTGGGGTTGCCATTCTTTTCGCCAAAAATTTTAGTCCACACACCTATCAGGTCGATGAAGTTGTTAAAGGCAGACTTTTAAAAGTAAGAGCTACTTTTGAAAAATGTACTTTTGTCTTTATTTGTGTGTATGTCCCTACTTCAGTTGTAGAAAGAATGGTGTTTTTAAATGTACTTTGTTCGGTGATGCAAAAATGTTCTGCGGAAGAATACTTATTTCTGGGAGGTGATTTTAACTGTACAGTGTCAAATTTAGATAGAAATCATGTCGAACCCCATTTGCCCTCTCGTAATCGTTTAACTCAACTTGTTAAGGCACATGAGTTATGTGACGTTTGGAGGAGTTTTAATGGGACACAAAGGCAGTATACCTGGACTCATGTTCGTGACAGTGTTATCTCTCTGGCCAGGTTAGATCGGTTCTATGTATATAAACATCAAGGCAGTATTATTAGAAGTTGTTTAATCACCCCGTTGGGTTTTACTGATCACAGTATGGTACAGTGTTGTGTGTTTTTAAACTCCATTAAACCAAAGAGTGCATTCTGGCAGCTAAATGTAAACTTGTTAAGTGATAAGTATTTTGGAGATATGTTTAAGGTGTTTTGGGGTGAGTTTAAAACCACAAAAGGATCTTTTAATTCCCTACGACAATGGTGGGATTTTGGAAAAATTCAAATTAAACAGTTTTGTATACAGTATACTCAAAACGTCACTAAAGAGACTATTTTAGTTATGAACACCTTGGAGGCCGATATTCTAAGACTTCAGAATTGGCAGAGTCAACTGGTGTCCAAAGCTATTTAAACACTTTGGCCAATAAAAAGACACAGTTGGCTGATTTGCTGGGTTTTAAAACACAGGGTGCTCTGGTCAGATCACGGTTCCTGAGTGTGAACCAGATGGATGCTCCTTCCAGGTTCTTTTTTAACTTAGAGAAGAAGAATGGCCAAGTAGAACCATTCATGCCTTGCGCTCTGAATCTGGCAGATTCTTGACAGACCCTGCAGAAATCCGTAGGAGAGCAGTTATTTTCTATGAAAATTTGTACAAAAGTGAACTTGGAGCAGGATATGAGGTTGAAAGCGACTTTTTCGATGACTTGCCTCAGGTATCAGAGGAAGCCAATGCTAAAATCTCAGGTGCTTTGAGTGAGGTAGAGCTGTATAAGGCCCTCCAAGGAATGGAGGTGGGAAAGGCTCCGGGAATTGATGGTCTGCCAATTGATTGGTATAAGTCTTTCTGGGCTGAACTGAAAGAGGATCTGCTGGAGGTATTGAATGAAAGCTTGGCTGAAGGCCGGCTGCCTCTGAGCTGCCGCAGAGCAGTGTTAACCCTCTTGCCCAAGAAAGGTGACCTTACTGACATCAAGTGTTGGCGACCCGTATCTCTGCTCTGTAGTGACTACAAACTGCTCTCCAAAGTGTTGGCAAATCGGTTGACAGGGGTGATGAGTTGTGTCATCCATCCTGACCAGACTTACTGTGTTCCTGGCAGATCGATATTTGATAATGTTTCTTTAGTTCGTGATGTGTTTGAGGTCTCCAAGGTGCTTAATTTGGATTGTGGGTTAATTTCTTTGGATCAGGAGAAAGCTTTTGATCGTGTGGAGCATTGTTACCTTTGGAAAGTTTTAGAATCTTTTGGTTTTTGCCAAAAGTTTATTGATTGTATCAAGCTTCTTTATAGTGGCGTTGAAAGTATTCTTAAAATCAATGGTGGTTTATGTGCTCCTTTTAAAGTCAATAGAGGTATCAGGCAAGGGTGCTCATTATCTGGCATGCTCTATTCTTTAGCGATTGAACCTCTGTTACACCAAATAAGGGCTAAACTACACGGTATATGTTTGCCAAATTGCAAGGATAATCTCATATTGTCAGCTTATGCTGATGATGTGATAGTTATGATTAGCAGGCAAGGTGACATACGGACCTTGTTAAAGCTACTTTCAGCCTTTAGAGGTTTATCTTCTGCTAGTGTAAACTGGAGGAAAAGTGAAGCATTATTATTGGGTAAATGGATAGAGGGAAAGCCGGAACTGCCAGAGGGCTTAGTTTGGGGAACATCAGGTTTGAAATATTTAGGTGTGTTTCTGGGTGATGATTTAACAGTGCAAAAAAATTGGGAAGGGGTCATTGAGAAAATTAAAGGTCGTCTGGAAAAATGGAAATGTTTATCCCCAAAGATGTCGTACAGAGGCCGCATTTTAATAGTTAATAATTTAGTTGCATCCTCATTATGGCACAAATTTGCATGTGTTGATCCGCCTATTCACCTGGTAGCTAAAATCCAGGCTACTTTAATTGACTTTTTCTGGGATAAACTGCATTGGGTCCCGCAGAGCGTGCTGTTTTTGCCTAAGGAGGAGGGTGGGCAAGGCTTAATACATTTGCAAAGCAGAATGGCAACCTTTCGGTTGCAGCGCATTCAAAGATTATTAGTTGGTTCTGTTGATTTTAAATGGTGCGCTGTTGCATATGTGATTTTACACAAGCTCGAGAATCTGGGGCTGGACAAAACTCTTTTTCTGTTAGACCCCACGAAACTGAACATTTCTGGTTTGTCAGTGTTTTACAGGAACCTTTTTAAGGTTTGGAGTCTTTTTGTTGTTAAACAAACAGAAGACCCACAGTCTCTTTATTGGCTCTTGGAGGAACCTTTAGTTCGTGGAGCACATCTGGACTTATCTGCAAATGGACTTTTTCCAGGACTTAACAAAGCACTCATCGATAACAAAGTCGTCACCTTGGGACAATTACTGGAGACAGCGGGACTAGATTTAAAAAATGATGAAGCGATTGCTCAACGGTTGGGCTTCAGATCTACTCGTCTGGTTGCACAGTTATTGTTGAAGTGGCGGGCTGCCCTCAAACCAACAGAATGGTCTTTGCTGTCTAGCTTTCGTGATGGCCTCAGTAGACCCAATCCAACGGACTCTTTCCCTCATTTGTTTTCTCTGTGAATGTGGAAGGTTTTGCTGGAATTTTTTTGGAGACTGTTGAATCTGTGTATGTTGATTTTTTATCTTGTATTGGGAAAACATTATATAAGTATTGTGTGATCAGTTTTAACAGGAAAATGCTAGATGGGAAGATTGACACCCCATGGCGTGATTTTTTTAAACTGGATGCAGATAGAAGACCTCAATGGAGGGCACTGTATAAACCACCATTGATCAAAAGAGGAGGTGACTTGCAGTGGAGGATCCTTCATGGTGCTATTGCAGTCAACTCTTTCATTTCAGTTATAAACCCAGAAATTGGTGATAAGTGCCCTTTTTGCAATGAGAGAGAAACCATTTTTCATGCGTTTGTGAAATGTGCTAGATTGGAACCATTTTTTTGTTGCTAGGAAATATTTTCGCAAGTTGTAGCGAAACTTTTTCTTTGGATGTGTTTATTCTTGGTTTTAAATATGTAAGGAAAAGAAGATTTTTTTGTCAATTGTTGAATTTTACAATAGGGCAGGCCAAGTTGGCTGTGTATATGAGCAGGAAGAAGAAAATTGAACACGATTTAGAACAGAATATAATTGCTATATTTTCAAACATGGTCCAAGCAAGAATATTGACTGATTTTAATTATTATAAGCATATGGATGATCTTGACACCTTTGAAAATATTTGGTGCTGTAATGGTGCTTTGTGTTGCCTGTTAGAAGCTGATGTGGTTTTTACTTTCATGTGAATTGCTTTTGTTTTTCATGTAATGCGAAGTGAAATGTTTGGTTGTATATTGATGTTTTAATGTATTAAAGTCTTGTTTAAAATTCAAAAAAAAAAATCTTCTCTCTCTTCTCTCTCTCTCTCTCTCTCTCTCTCTCTCTCTCTCTCTATCTCTATATATATTTATGGGTTTTTTTGTGCCATTGCCATTTTGTGTACTGAAAACGCACTAATTATGTAAGTGTACAGTAAATTTACTTGCAAATATTTTAGTGCATAATAATTAAATACAAATGCAAATATCAGGCTCAAGCTGTATTGTTTTAGTATTGATTTGGCATTGATATAATACAAAATTGAAATGTTTGCTTTGGCAAAATAGGTGAAAAAAATAAGCTCAGTCATTTCAGTATACATTCTTTTATTTCATGTAGTTTTATTTCAAGTATTGATTTAAAAAAGAAGTTGCAGTTTTAGTTTCAGTTAACAATAATAACCCTGGGCTCAAGACAACATTAATGCAGCATACAGTATGTTTGTGTTCACAGATTGGTCATATTTACATAAACATAATCTTATGGTGATTAAAGCAGCCTATAAAGCTTTGGTAAAATGCGTTAGCCCTTAAACACAGCCACAAAACTAACTAACATGATGGTCAAAAATGTTATTTAGTCTATAAAGTAAAAGTTCTTGCAAAATCCCAGTGGTCTCTGGAGATGTTTGCATCTAGCTACACGAGATACAGGAACTGTGGTAAATGTTGTGGTAATTATTCAGTGTGATGGTATGTCAGAGTACTATTATATAACTATCTGATAACGCCACTGTATCATATAGTGAAGTATTGTTGTGTAATCTAGCTCAGTGCTTCTCAGCTGGTGGGTTGTGACCAAAAAATGTGTCTCAGATCTGTTCTGATGGCTCACAAACAGCAGGAATAAAACAATAAACAACAAATAACCATATAATCATGACCAGTACACTCTAAAAAAGTGGTGCTATATAGCACTAAAAGTGGTTCTTTGGCTCGTAATCATAGGGGAACCACTTTTGGTGCTGTATAACACCATATCTTGGTAGATCAGTGGTTCTTCACCGGTTCTTTGGCATGACTGATAAGCTCCTGTATGGTTCGTCGGTGGTTCTTTGGCATGACTGAGGGGCTATAAAGCACCGCTACCATATACAGAACCAGATAAGCTCCTGTATGGTTCGCAGTGGTTCTTTGGCATGACTGAGGGGTTATATAGCACCGCTACCATATACAGAACCAGTTAAGCTCCTGTATGGTTCTTCGGCGGTTCTTTGGCATGACTGAGGGGCTATATAGCACCGCTACCATATACAGAACCAGTTAAGCTCCTGTATGGTTCGTCAGTGGTTCTTTGGCATGACTGAGGGGTTATATAGCACCGCTACCATATACAGAACCAGTTAAGCTCCTGTATGGTTCTTCAGTGGTTCTTTGGGGTGTTTAAGGTGCTATATAGCACCGCTATCATATACAGAACCAGTTAAGCTCCTGTATGGTTCTTCGGCGGTTCTTTGGCATGACTGAGGGGCTATATAACACCGCTACCATATACAGTACCAGTTAAGCTCCTGTATGGTTTGTCAGTGGTTCTTTGGCATGACTGAGGGGCTATATAGCACCGCTACCATATACAGAACCAGTTAAGCTCCTGTATGGTTCGTCAGTGGTTCTTTGGCATGACTGAGGGGCTATATAGCACCGCTACCATATACAGAACCAGTTAAGCTCCTGTATGGTTCGTCGGTGGTTCTTTAGCATGACTGAGGGGCTATAAAGCACCGCTACCATATACAGAACCAGATAAACTCCTGTATGGTTCGTCAGTGGTTCTTTGGCATGACTGAGGGGTTATATAGCACCGCTACCATATACAGAACCAGTTAAGCTCCTGTATGGTTCTTCAGTGGTTCTTTGGGGTGTTTAAGGTGCTATATAGCACCGCTACCATATACAGAACCAGATAAACTCCTGTATGGTTCGTCGGTGGTTCTTTGGCATGACTGAGGGGCTATATAGCACCGCTACCATATACAGAACCAGTTAAGCTCCTGTATGGTTCGTCGGTGGTTCTTTGGCATGACTGAGGGGCTATATAGCACCGCTACCATATACAGAACCAGTTAAGCTCCTGTATGGTTCTTCAGTGGTTCTTTGGGGTGTTTAAGGTGCTATATAGCACCGCTACCATATACAGAACCAGTTAAGCTCCTGTATGGTTCGTCGGTGGTTCTTTGGGCATGACTGAGGGGCTATATAGCACCGCTACCATATACAGAACCAGTTAAGCTCCTGTATGGTTCTTCAGTGGTTCTTTGGGGTGTTTAAGGTGCTATATAGCACCACTGCCATACAAAGAACCCGTTAAGCCCCTTTAAAGGTTCTTTACGAGCCAAAGAACCGCTGTTGGTGCTGTTTATCACCATTTTTGCTTAAGAAATAGAATGCAACATGGCACCTCTTATGGTTCTACATAGCACCATTTGACAAAGGTGCTGTTTAGCACATTTAAAGATGCGGTGCTATATAGCACAAAAAGTGGTTCTATGATTATGAGCCAAGAACCACTTTTAGTGCTATATAGCACTTTTTCTTTAGTTGGGACAGCAACAGAAATGTTTTAAAGAGGGAAAACACTTCCCATAGTTTTAGATGTTGATGTGAAAGTCTCATAGCTACTGCAGTAGACCTATTAAGCAATTTATATGTGTGTTTACATGTTTGTCATTTCAGCATGCTAAACAGTGTTGTGTTCGGCCTGCACTGATCACTTTTGCAATTCAACAAGTGGTCTACAGATGGAGCTCTTCTTATGAAATCTTAATAAGTCTTCATCGCTACAATTCAGAGCTGTTCCTGAGCAAGTGAAACGCATTGAATGCGTGACTGGTTAATCATCTGCATGCAGCCGATGGTGAAAACAGTGGTGTTATTAATAAGGGTCTTTTATCCTTTACTTAACAGACTGCACTGCACATGTGTCCCCTGAAGCACAATGACTTAATTTAGCTGACCGTGGAAATATAATTACAATAATGCACAGAGCGGATCATTCAGTGCTCCGTACGGCTGATTCACAGGTGCTCCGCTAACCTGAGAGGAAAAATCACAACACAGTCATACACAGCAGACCGTCTGCTATATAATATCAGTGCCATTAAATGAACAGTTCACATGCCATGAACCATCAGTGCTGTGATGCTGAAGAATCAAACTTCAGTCAAGCATCATTAAAGCTATTGCTTATAGTCAGTGTTACAGTTTTCTTCACCTGCTTACACACAGAATCTTTCCTCGTCACAGTTTCTGAAAGCTGTCACTCAAACAGCAGAAACACACCACATCTGCAAAACCAGACACTAATTATCTGCCTTTGACTCTTTTTGCAAAACACAACACACACAAATCTGACAGGAATTAATATTATGGAAAGGTGTTTGCAAATGTTTGCTTTTGAGATGTGTTTGTGATATTTTCAATGCAGTGCTTCATTTTGCTAGACGTGAGGCATTTTGCATTTGTGTGTGTGTAGTTCTTGGATTTGTGTGTAAAGTTAAAAAAAGGGCAAAGTTTTGAAAATGTGTGCAAGCAGCTGAAAAAACAGCACATTGCATGTAAAACTCTAGTCATGTTATTATGAGTATTAAAATATGCTCATCATGTGCAACGACAAAATGTTTAAAAAAAAGTTGTCTAGATTTTGTAAAAGCTGATTAAATCTATATATCCATATTTTATTTGATAACTGTTGAATAAGTAGATTAGAGGGATTGGGGTTTGACAAAACACTGCAGACATAATGGTGTGTTTTCTTTAGATTTGATTTGAACGATGTAGAAAATGATCCATATTGATGCTAAATTATTAAAACCGGTCATTATTGATGAAATCTGCAACATCAAAACATGTATTATCATCAAAACATAGAGTCAACATAAGGCTGCTTTGAAACAATCTGTATTGTATGAATAGCCATAGAAATAAATGTGACTTTATTTATATTCAGCACAGATGCATTAGTGTAATAAAGCTGTAATAACACTGTATCTAAACTAACCACTAACCTAAGAGCTGAAAGTGATTACTTCAGTCGCTCAAATGCTTATTTAGAACAGTTATATCCATAAGTTTAATCATAAATATTTTGTTACAAGTATAGTATATATATATGTGAAATATATTTGTATTTGGTGACGATTTTGAATAGCTCTTGCCCCGATATCTGCACCATCAGAGTGACTTTTAATCATGTATTTGCACACAAACTGTAGTGTAACCATAAACCACAGCGTGTCATTGTCTCTTGTCTCAGAGCATCATGAACCCGCCGTCACTTCACGAAATGTGTTTGGAGTCACTCTGTTGGTCTGATTGATATTTTGTGAGAAATCTATGCTCCAGACATTCTCAATTAGCCGTGTGGTGACAGTGTTAATTCTCTTGAAAAGCCTCCCAAAAAGCCTGCCAATAAGTGCACTTTACCAGCACACATTCATTAGAGCAATGCCGCGGCTGTGAGCAGGCGTATTGATCAGCGCGTGAATGCCATGACGCTTTTCTTTGTGTCTTTGGCAGACTGATACTGTGAAAGACACTTTACTGCATTACAGTCTTTTACAGCGTGCAGAAGCTCTCTGGTGTCGAGCTGCTTTTCTCCTCTGCTGTTGACTGATGCACCACAGATCTCTCTTCTGCTCATGAATCGGGTTAGGAGTCCTGCAAGAACGCCTGATTCTCAAAGGAAAAATACAGTTATTATGGTCAACAATTACCGTCATCTATTTGTATCAAATGAATCTTTGCAAGCACGTATGTTGTCTTGTTTCGTGCTGTAGTGAACAGCGGTTAAATGCCTATAGTAACATCCAACTCAATCGCCTCGAGCACAACAGCAGTTTTAAGTCGCTGGGGTATATTTGTAGCAATATCCAAAAATACATTGTATGGGTCAAAATTATTGATTTTCTTTTATGCCAAAAATCATTAGATATTAAGATCATGTCCCATGAAGATATTTGGTAAATTTCCTACTTTAAATATATCATAACTTAATTTTGATCAGTAATATGCATTGCAAAGAACTTAATTCGGACAACTTTAAAGGCGATTTTCTCAATATTATTATTATAATTTTTTTTTGCACCCTCAGATTCCAGATTTTCCAATAGCTGTATCTCGGCCAAATATTGTCCAAACATAACAAGCTCATTTATTCAGATTTCAGTTTATGGACAAATCTCCAATTTCGAAAAATTGACACTTATGACTGTTTTTGTGGTCCAGGGTCACGTGCATCAATCTTTTGCACATTATCCGTTCATTGTATCCATTCAGCAGCTGTTAGTTACTCTTGCCTGTCCCTCTGTTAATAAACCCTTGTGTCTTCCTTGTGTTGAGAATCCAGTAAGAGGTTAACGATATCTCACAAATCTTACAGATTGGTCAGAATACAATGTAATTCTTATTTTTTCACAAATGCTCCATGATTTGTCCATGATTTCTGGCTGGTGCCCCTTAAAATAGAATGACCAAAGCTAAAGATGAATATGAATATTTAAGCCCAGAGCGTCTGGACTGGTGGAAAAATCACTGGATAAAAATCATAACTAATACCAAACCTCCCCAGGTGTCTGAAGAAATATGCACTTTCACCAATCTGAATATTAGAAGAAATTGTTTAGTTTGGTTGGCATGTTAAAGGTTTATAAAGATGGGATTCTAGATTTCTCTTTTGTCACTCTGAATAAGAAAATACTGTCAACAGCTAGAAAAAAATAAAACTCACTGCCTTAAAATATATATATCATAAATATAGACACGCAAAAAGATAATGTGCAATAAAATAAACACTATTTTGTATTTTGTATGTTTTATTTCCACTAGTTTGAAATAATGCATGAGTTATCTTGACTTAAATGTGTTATTTATATATTCAAATCTCAATTATTTTTGCTTCGCTCTTAACCCAAACATCAAACCCGCTTTTTAGCATCGATAACATTAAACCTGATGCAACCTGCCATTGTTACTTTCTGATTAACAACTTAAAAATATTATAATATAACATAAACATTGTACAATATGTGAAGTCAATAGATGAGAGTGGGGTAAGTTGATTTATCCAGGTCTAAAGATAATAATAATTATGTGATTTAGCTACCATGCAAATAATTTAGTTAAATATTAGCCCAAATTGGTCAGCTAGCTTATTTATTTCAAAATGGCAACCATGGTACAAATTGAAGTAAAAGCTGTGGGGTAAACTGAGCCAGCATTTATCACATATATACATATACATATAATTTGTAGTTTATTAAACGGAGTGCATTGTTTATTTGATAGGGATGGTTTCTCTGATAAGAACCAGAAGATGATTTTCATCACATTATAATCAGATATGTAGTCCTGTAGTCGTGTGTTTCCCTCCCTCTTATGTCCATATATGTTTTTTCCAGCCCAGTCTCATGAAAGTGAGTATAAATAGTACGACAAATAAAAACGAAAAATCGTGGTTTTGATACAAAAAACTGACTTTGGGTTATATATGAAATGAACATGCAAATGATACGCATCTACTCCTCAACCCTAACCCTATCCATCGCGTAGCATATTCAAGCCAAAGTCAATTTTTTCATATCACATTTTGTTTTTATTTGTCGTACTATTATACGCAATTTCATGAGATCGGGTTGGGTTTTTCCTGTTTCCCGTTCCAATTATGTTCATAGATTAAGATTCGTCCCAGCTGGGTTTGATTAGTTTCCAGTATTCTTAAGCCTTGGTTTTCCCCGAGTCTGATGTCCGGTATGGTTCGTCTTACATGTGCTCCATGTTTCCCTATGTTTGATCGTGCTCCTCGCTTCTTGCTAATTGCTCTCAGAGATTTATGACAGAATACCGAACCCAAAAAGAGTTTATTTTCCAGTTTTTGAGAGTTTTGTTTTCCCTTTTTCTCCCGCGGCATGGAAGCCGCCGCACGTTTCGCTGCCTAGCTCGTCAAGATCTCCCTTTCTTCGAGTACGTCAGGGAATTCTGTGGGCTCGCCGCGCAGACGGCATTGGAGGATGCCACCACCAATTCACTGTTCTGGCTCGGGGCCAACTATCATCTCCCTGTGGACCTCCCAGACACCACTGGACTAAGTTGGGGAGTGTCCGGGCCCGAATCAGAACCAGCCTGCCGTCGTTCACGGGGAAATCATGGCCGTAGAGGGCAGGGGCTGGGGCCGTGGCCCCTGACACCACTGGACTAAGCTGGAGGGAATGTGTCTTCCGGTGTCTGGGGAGTATCCAGGTCCGAGTCAGAACCAGCCCGCCGTTGTACACAGGGAAATCATGGCCGTAGAGGGCAGGGGCTGGGGCCATGGCCCCTGACACCACTGGACTAAGCTGGAGGGAATGTGTCTTCCGGTGTCTGGGGAGTATCCAGGTCCGAGTCAGAACCAGCCCGCCGTTGTACACAGGGAAATCATGGCCGTAGAGGGCAGGGGCTGGGGCCATGGCCCCTGACACCACTGGACTAAGCTGGAGGGAATGTGTCTTCCGGTGTCTGGGGAGTATCCAGGTCCGAGTCAGAACCAGCCCGCCGTTGTACACAGGGAAATCATGGCCGTAGAGGGCAGGGGCTGGGGCCATGGCCCCTGACACCACTGGACTAAGCTGGAGGGAATGTGTCTTCCGGTGTCTGGGGAGTATCCAGGTCCGAGTCAGAACCAGCCCGCCGTTGTACACAGGGAAATCGTGGCCATGGCCTCAGAGGCAGTCCAGCCTTGGCCTCCCAAGCACCCTGCTCTGCCATGGGTCCCGGAATGTCTGTCCATGTCCCTTGAGGCCTCCAGAGCCCCCCCCATCCCCATTGGATGTTGCACGCCGTGGGACGTGCCTTCTGGGAGAGAGGAGTAACTGTCAGTCTTGTGTCCCCATGTTCTGTGTTTCCCTCCCTCTTATGTCCATATATGGTTTTTCCTGTTCCCATTATGTTCATAGATTATGATTCGTCCCAGCTGGGTTTCATTAGTTTCCCAGTATTCTTAAGCCTTGGTTTTCCCCATGTCTAATGTCCGGTATTGTTCATCTTACCTGTGCTCCATGTTTCCCTTTATTGATCTTTATTAAAAGTTTTATTATGCTTCGCGTCTCCTCGCTTTTGCTCTCAGATATTTATGACAGTAACCATGCCAATAATCTTTTGACTTTTAATTTTTTATTCGTTTCAGTGATATTTCTTACTTCATTCTAATTTAATTTTACTCAAAAACTCAGTTTAGTCTGTTTTTAGGAAGGTCACAACTTTGGTGTTCAACAAATAGTTTCAGAAACGCAAACAATTAAAGATTGAAATCCAAACTTCATGTAGTTGGTTACTATGTTATGTTAGCTTTAAGGTAATAAATATGCCTGTTTGTAAAAGTACATTTGATTATTAAAAGAGGTGAATTCTCTTTCAAATTTGACATGGGTTTGAGTCAGATGGTCAGTTTACACACTGACTCGGGTGAACTCACCCCTAAACCGGGGCACATTGAGCCATGGACACACTTTTAATTTTTTTATAAGAAGCCATATTTTTAGAACTCTTTGTCATAAATACATTATAATAATTGTGAATGAAAGGAACATCACTCTAGATAATTCCATTGCACTTCTGTAATCTTGAAGACCACATCAGTAAAATCTGTCTCATCCCCCCCCCCCCCGTCTCCTATACCATGGGAAATGCTGCTTTGGAGCTCGACTGTTGTTGTTGCTGGGAAAAGATGAGCATGAAGATTCTTCATAATGTCTCCTTTTGTGTTCTACTGAAAAACATGGCGAGTAAACGCTGACAGTATTTACCTTTATGTCTAATATATGGCATATTCAAGCTTCCAGCGCTGATCTGACTGAGGATGATGATGGTGAGGAAGACTATGAATGTCATACTGTATATACCGCCCGCTGTCTATTTATGAAGTTCCCTCTCAACAGCAAGGTCACCGCGGCCAGACGGGAGACGTGATGCGGAGCCCAAGTACAGACGGCCGTATTGAGATGAACCGGACGAGAAGGACCGATGCAGACAGATGCTTATTTACAGCGTGTTTAGCACTGATCTCATAACACTGTAAATTACCGGCCGGTCAAGGTTCCCTTCTCATAGACATTTAATCCCAGAATCACATATGATCTGTCCATTTCCATATATCAAGCTTTAAAGGTCATATTTGAAATACAAATCATGTTTAGGAATATAAACGTGTGAATTATGGACCGCTCATATGTATGATAGTGCATTAAGTGAACTGATGCGCTCGAGCACTTGACTTGCTTGAGAACAACATGTGACCTTTTCATTCATACTTTTACTACCAATGGAATAAATGTGGATTGTACTAATGTTTATATGAACAACGGCAAAATAAAGGTAAACACTTTACAATAACGTTCATTAGTTAACGAACCTTTACTTTTACCATTTATTAATCTTAGTTCATGTTAATTTCAGCATTTACTAATGCATTATTCAAATCAGAAGTTGTGTTTGTTAACATTAGTTAATGAATGATGAATGATGCATTTATAAAGCGCTTTATTGTGTATTGTTGTGCACCCAAAGTGCTTCACAATCATGTCTTAGTGCACTGTGAACTAATATGAACAAACAATGAACAACTGTATTTTTATTAACTGACAAAGATGAATACTGTAATAATGTGGGTTACACTTTACTTGAAGGGTGTGCATAAGACTGACTTGACACTTGTCATGAATATGGAGGTTTTTATGCATGTTTAGGACTCAGTTATGTCATTTTTAATGCAAAGATGACATTGTTTGAGAGGTCTTTGTTATGGGCTAGGGTTAGGTCAAATAATGTCATCTTTGCATTAAAATGATATAACTGAGTGAATGACACTTAATGACAGTTGTCATAAACATGCATAAAACCTCCATGTGTCATGTCAGTCTTATGCACACCCCTTCAAGTAAAGTGTTACCAAAAAAACCCTTGATAAAGTCTTTGAAATCAGGGATGTAACGGAGTGAAAATGTCTTAAAATTATAGTGACCAAAACAATCACGGTATTGTCAAAATGTGCTGGAGATGTTCAAAATGTACCGACACATAAATCACTTAAAGTTTTATATTTAATATCAACAAAATAAAATGCCTTTGTGTTTTGCATAATCACTAAAACAATTACATTACAACTTCTATTTTGACGGGTGTCCGTGAATACCTTTAAATAGACCATAGTTTTACTCAAACAAAACGGTAAAATGCTGGTAAAGTAACTCTCAGATCAGTTCTGGAGATGTTGTTTATATATTTATGTTTCGTTTTTTTAGAAATATGCCTTTTCAAATATCAGATTTGTATTATGTTTTATGTACTGAAGGTTTGTTTATGGTTTAAGCATGTAACTTAATAACCCTGATGAACACAGTTTGAAAATAAGAAATGAACATCACAAATCTTCTCTGTACTAAACATTGACTGTAAGAGTTTTTCTGACAGATCATCCCAGCAGTTTCTAGTTTGAGGCGAGTACTGGGCAGAGATGATGAGTTCAGAAGCAGAGACAGACAGCGAGCGAGGGTTTGTGGGTCATCTGGAGTTCCCTCGAGAGCTGGAGGAAGATCTTCACTGTAATGGCAAACAAGAGCATGGCCAGTGGAGATTTATAACCTTTGCTTGACATGCAGAAAAGGTCGAGTCCATCCCATCCCTTCACTAAAACACAGCATGACCTCCGTCCGTCTGCGTGACCCTCTGGCGTGACCATGAACGAGTCACAGAATAGACGGTCAGTGAAATGAGCTGCTGATCCTTCAGTCAAACCAAATATATCGGTCATTTTAGTCTTTATTTAGTATTTATCTCAAATGAGGGTTGCAATTTTTTTTCAGCCCTGTTACTAAAATTTGGTAACAATTTAAAACGTCTAATTGTAAACATTCTCAGAACGTTCTCTCAAAGTTATGAAGGACTGTTCTTGCATTCATTAGACTGTTTGCTCAAAGATATCTGGTCTTTAATAATGTTCTGAAAATGTTTATATACTGTTCATGCATTTTTATTTCCTCTAAAACATCACAATTGGACATTCTTTTAACATGTTTAAATGTTACTTGCTTCGGAACATTCAAAAGTAACGTTCCCATAATGTTTGCAAAATGGAATGTTGATGCAATGTTCCCAAAACCAAGAGAATACCTTGATAAAACATTGAAATACTGCATATTAATGGGAATGCTCTTAGAACATAGTTTTGTTAGCTGGGCTGAAACATTAAACAGACATCAGAAATAAAAATGCATGTGAGATGGGAATACTTTTTCATGTTATACGGTTGCCAGATACACTTCAGCTGTTACTCATTAGGTGTTAAATGGTAACTTATTAATGCATAATAGTAAAAGTAAAGTATATGATTTTCAATGTTGTATGCAGTAAAGGTCGAGACCTTTGAGGGACAGACAAGCAACATTAGAACACTTTATATCACATATATCATATAGATGTAGTTATTTTTTTTAATAAAAAAAGTATACTTTTATCATGAATAAATCTAAAACTGTTAGCCGATATGAACTCTTTTAAATGATAAATATGTGTCTAATACTGCAAGACACCAAATACACCGTGGACCTGAATCTGTTCATCCCCAGAGGAAGGTTTCTGATCTGTTCCTCAAGTTAAATGTCTGGTTTTAAATCAAGAGTGCCTCTGTAACGTGTTAAACACCTGTGTTTGGTGGGCCAGGAGAAGCTTTCCTTTGTAAGTTTAGCTCTTACCCTCACGTGAAGTGTAGCTGCAGCTCAGTTCTTCCCTCGGTCATCAGCGCTGAGAGTAATGGAGATGTGTTAGGACGGATACGAGGCCTTGAACACGTACTGAAGAGGATCCACGCTTCAATGAATGCAAATCTCCACCGAACACACGGCATGCTGGGAAAACAGCTTTGATTACAGCCTACAGCCTGAGCCACAATCTGAATATCACCTTGATAACATTCGGTTTCTAACGATGATATTAATCTTTGTTTCAAACCCTAGGCATGGCTGAAATATAAATAAATATATAAAATACAGTATAATATTAGTATTAAATGTAATATATATCTGAGGCTGGATGTGTCTTCAGGATGGAGGTTCGTGTATTTCTTCTCAGTACTTCTGTGTAAAGGTTGATATGTTCATATTCAAATCTTTGGTGCTGTATTATTGTTAATTTGGATGTAGAGTTATGTTTGTGGTTATTTTTGATTATGTGTAACGGGTATTGGAGCTTTTTCTCTTAATGAGTGTTTTATTTGATTTGCTCATGTTTGAATGTTAACACGAGGAAAGGTTGATCAAAACATTGCTAACTACATTTTGATAATAATGCAAGATTGATTAGTGTGTGAATTATACATTTTTTCAATTTGATATTAGACTTTTATCTGATGAACGTGAATTGTGAACTATATTTTTCTAAAATTATATATTTTTTTAAATATATTTTATTTCAGGAACTCTTCTTTTAATGGCAGTGACAGTGATATTTGAGATGCCTTTTATTCTGCAGTGTATTTATACATTGAGATATACCAACAAAAGTTTTTATAGTATTATATATATATAATATACACACACACATACACACACACAATGGCACGCACACAGACACACACTCACACACATGCACGCACACGCGCACACACACACACACACACACACACATATAGAGACACATACACACATATAGACACACACACACACACACACGCACGCACTCACACACACACATGCACGCACACGCGCACACACACACATAGAGACACATACACACATATAGACACACACACACACACACCACACACACACACACACACACACACACACATATAGAGAACACATACACACATATAGACACACACACACACACACACACACACACACACACACACACATATAGAGACACATACACACATATAGACACACACACACACACACACACACACACACACACACACACACACACACACACACACACACACACAGTAGACTTGAAGCTGGAGTGTAGAGAGCACTGAATGTCTGACACACTCCAGCAGGTCAGCAGGTCTCTATCTGCAGCAGGTCCGCCGTGTGTTTATGCTACACAGCACATGTCAGTTCTGGGCTGCTTGCTCTGCTGTCTCTGGGGCTCTGCGCGTCTCTGAGGACGTCCTGCAGCACTTACACGCTTCTACATTACTGAGCCATGCTCCGTCTGAGAGACTTCAGTAGAGCAGATAAAGGTCATCATCATCATCCGGCTCCGCTGACCACAGCGCAGGGCTTCAGCTCTAAACAGACTCATGCAGATTTATGTGTCATTATCAGTGTCAATAAAATATCCATTTCATTCATAATATCATCTCTGTAGCTCAAACAGTTGAGTCATAAGTTTGATTCCCAGGACTTCATAAATGTGTACTTTGAATACAATGTAAATTGCTTTGGATAAAAGCATCTTCCAAATGCAGAAACCACTCCTACAATATTGTGTTGGTCAATAATCAGTTTAACAATTTCTATTAGGTAACACACGCACACACACACACCGTTTGTTTCTGTGAATTTTGGGTACTTACCATAGACTTCTATTACTTTTATTCTAACTAAACGATATTTTATATTCCTTAAACCTAAATCTACCCCTTACAGAAAACCTGATTGCATTCTTACACTTTCAGATATAAAATAATTTATTTTTTTTTTTTTCTTCGTGGGGACCGTCAAAAATGTCCCCACGAAGAGACACACAGAGACACACACATACACACACACACACACACGCAGAGACACACACACACACGCAGAGACACACACACACACACACCACACACACGCAACACACACACACACCACACACACACATTATAAATATGTGTTATATATTCACAACCTATTGACTGTTTTATTGTATGTTTGTGGGAAGAAATGAACAGAAGTCTAAAAGTGCTTTGAGAGTACGTCTTTGTTATTTTTCATTTTTTTACATAAAAAAGAAAGTGACACAGGTGTTTGTTAAATGAACAATATTATTGTACAGTACAGCGTGGCCAAAGTGATATAATATACACAATGAATATCTTGAGGAGAAACACAAATCCTTCGTCGTCTTGAACATCGAGGGACCAATTCTGACCCTGACATGCTGCGGTATGACAGCGTTTACAGATATGAATCTTTTCCACAGAAACAGAGAGGCACAAATCACACTCACGCCACTCACACGTTACGTGTTTTTGGGTAGAGGATGAATGTGACCAAGTGACCCTCTGTCAAAAACGTAGAAAACAAGCACCTAAATCAGTGCACCAAACAAGAATGTAGTGTGCGTCATGGTAAGTGTGGTATGAGAGAAGTTAAGTTATCTGTTGTGTTGCTGTCCACATGACAGGAACAGGCTAAATAAAGCGTACTTCGACACAGAGGAGTATTTACACAATGTGCAGACGTGGATGAATGATGAGGTAGCTACGTGAATGTTGCATATATGTTGTGTCCATCTCAAGTGCAGGACTAACAGATGTTCATAAACATTGCGTACGATTGCGTTACGTTATGAATTGTGACCCTGGACCACAAAACCAGTCTTAAAGAAACACTCAAATTTTTTTGGAAATAGGCTCATTTTACAAACAGTTTAAACAGTTGAGTTTTACCGTTTTTGAATCCGGCACTTTTAGCGTAGCTTAACATAGATCCTTGAATCTGATTAGATGGTTAGCATCTCGCTAGCACCTGAAAGTAGTCCCCAGCTATATCATAACTAGTAACACGGTGCGGCAGCAAAGCTCTTTGATTATTATGCCGGAATGAGATTATAGTTCCTGGCCATATCGGCCAAGAAAATCATGACTGTTCATTTTCTGTCAGTTTTAATACACGATGTAACTACAGAAGAGTCTTTAAATAGTAAAAATATCGAAACTCTTTGGTCATTTTTGAGCGAGATGCAAATTGTCTAATCAGATTCAATGATCTATGCTAAGCTACGCTAAAACTCAACTGTTTGTAAAATGAAGCCTATTTCCAAAAAAAAGTGGAGTGTACCTTTAAGTGTCAGTTTTGTGTGAAACTGAGATGTATGCATCATTTGAAAGCTGAATAAATAATATTTCCATTGATGTATGGTTTGGACAATATTAGTAAATTTGGAATCTGAGGGTGCAAAAAAAATCTAAATATTGAGAAAATCATCTTTAAAGTTGTTCAAATGAAGTTCTAAGCAATGCATATTACTAACCACAAATTAAGTTTTGATATATTTACGGTAATACATTTACAAAATCTTCATGGAACATGATATTAATATCCTAATGATTTTTGACAAAATATAAATCAGTAATTTTGACCCATACAATGTATTGTTGGCTATTGCTACAAATATACCCCAGCGACTTCAGACTGTTTTGTGCTCCAGGGTCAAAATCGAGTTCTGGCGTATTCTGCTGTGAATTCACATTCACGTGCTGTAGCGTGAAGCGTTTGTTCATGTCGTTCAGATATGCGCTGCTTCGGCATGACTTCGGTCAGAATTGATCCCTAATGTGAGTCCACACAGTTGCGCTGCGTATAAAATGAATCCCTGTATTATCGTCTCTCTCTCTATCTCGTCTGGTGGGGTCAAGCTTTCTGGGAAGCGTCTGGACATTAGGAAGCCAATGAGAGACATCAGCAATGCAGAGAGAGATTGGACCTGGGGATCGTTGCCCATATGATGACAAATCTCGCCGATTAACCACCTAGTAACCAACGAGTCACTGTTTTACGAAGTTGTAGTAACATGGTCACATCTGTAGTTGATAAACTAGGCCTGCATGATGTCACACTCAGGTGGTGGAGTAATTACGACTGCTAATTGATCAATTCAGGATTGCAAATAAGATGTGGTCACATTAATGTTGTTTAGCGAAATCCAGTCAGTCCAATATGAATGAAACATTTATGCTAATTTCGTTAATGTGACCGCACTTTTCATGTCAGATTATGATAGTTAATTTATGCAAACAACAGAAACCAATTGGCTTTTTAAAATTGAATTATTACGCAGTACGTAATTGGTTTAAATTGATTATTTTATTCAGTCAGGACTAGCTAACTATTTGTGATTCCCATTAGATGTTTGATTTACCGCTGGTTCCTCTTACGTCATACTCTGGGGTTTACTTAAACGTTTAATTACATGCACGTCTTCAAAAACACAGCTGATTGTTGACAAACCAAAATATATAGATCAAAATGTTCATAGAGTGCTGGAGCCGTGACGCTAAAACCCAGGAGACTAAAGGGACACCGAGTCCGAACTTTTCCCAGCGTTTTTTCGTATTCATGATCCTAAAAATTCGTCATGCATAGAAACCTTGCACACTGAGTCTGATGCGTATTAATTAATCCATTGAAAAAACATTTGTGAAACGATACAAAATGTCTTCAAGCCTTGAGGAAGATTTTGTTGTCCTCTTGCAATAGGAAACTGTCAAAACACCTATCTAAATTTTTGGCACGGATGCGAAAAACGCAAAAAAAAACGATCCAACATTTTTTATGATGGACGAAAATTTCGGAGGCAGCGTGTAAACGTGATTGACATAACGTGAGGTCATATTTATTTTTCAACGTACGAAAACTTCGGACTCAGAGTGCAATGACCTTTATTTTCCACAGGTTCTCTAAATATTTCTGGGCTTTTATCATGGAATTTTTCAACATGAGTAAAACAAGGTCTGTGGTGTGCATAAATTGGCGATACTTGGACGTTTGCTCTACAATGTAAATAACACACTCAGAATGAAAACACGAATTTTGAAGATTTTTAAAAACGTATGTTTGTTATAAGGAACTACATAAGAGTGTTTGGGGGCGTGAGTGTGTGCATTCAACATTGGAGAACAAAACGTCCAAGAATCATGAATTATCAAACCTGAAGCCTTTGACGCCACAACTGCAGCACTCGGTTGATTTGAAGGCTATATAATGTACAGCATGTTTTCTTGCTTAATGTGCAAATCGAGCATGATCTATTGAAGTCCATTTCATACCAACACGATGCTTCTAGCCGTTGTACTTTCAACCACACAAGCTTGCGATGCTGTTTGCAGATGTTTGGTTTTAAGAAACAATAGCTATGTTTCCATCCACCACATTTTGGGATATCGCATAAATAACTGCTGGATGAAAATGCCAAGATGTGCATAAAAAACGTATGCGTTCAATGAAGTAGGATACATTTCTTAACATTCTTAACTACGATAGAAACACGTTTACCGAATAAATTCCCTGATCCGTGACTTTGTGATGGGATAGCACAACTGGACCGATCTCATTGCACAGCATCTGAAATGCTTGAGCAAAGTCTCATCAAAGTGCTTCGTTATAATTAACTCCCCGAACTGTGTTCCTAAACAGCCAGACTCTAAATAAGATATCATGAACACATTTTGTCTGCGCACTCTAATGCTTGTAATGTATTGCATACAACATATTTAGTGCAAGTTAATCAAGAAGTGAGGATTTTGTTCTCTAGAACTCACTGGATGCTTTATTCGCAAATGTTTTATGCGATATCCAAATTTTGCACATTAGTTTAATACATAACTTTGGATGGAAACATAGCTGCAGAATCGCTAAAGTATGTCGGTAACAAGCATCGCTGCTTTTGGGAAACACACCCCAGGACACAATCAAACCCTCAGGTCCTTCAGTATCGAATCCCGACAGCGCCACAGTTCATTCAAGCAAATGACATCAGTAGTTTTCACAGCGAGTACCTCTCAGGTGCGGTATATTCCTAATGGATAACTCGGACTAATGGTGCACTGCTGTAAAGTGGATCTAAGGGTAATAAGCTGTTTATAGGGCCGGCTAGTTCAAAAGCCATTTTCGAAGCGATGCTATTGTGTCAACATGAGGTCAAACACCCCTCCTGTTCAATCTGCTGTCGACTTCCAAGACCTAAAAATAAAGCTGGTGATAAAGACCCGCACCTGCCGCCCACCTTCATTCAGATCCATGCTATAAAAGTCCTGGCAGGGTCCGAGCAGAAACACCTCGTCTCCTCTGCCGGTGGCTTAACAAGCCCAAAATAGGCCGTTTGACATACAGGCATCTGATTGTTTGAACACGAAGCATCTTGGGCATCGTAAATCCTTCGATCCCTCCACCCACCGACTACACTTAGGCCGAACCACCGACGACAACAATAACAAGTAGTTAAAAGAAAAGCAGTACAGTGCAACACAAGAGGAGGGCGCTCCTCATCGGCTCGATTTATTGCTGAGTGACTAGAGTAAGATGAATGAGATCCCGGATGAACGCGTCACAAACGCCGTCCTCCCAGGATTCAAGAAGAGGTATTTTTAAGGACGTCAGCAGGAGTTCACATTTAGGGACGAACCGGCGGCAGCTTCCACATCCAGCCGAATCCTGCCATGAATATTTACAAGTCCTCAAGGTGTCCTGGCGTCGTCCGAGGGCCGGACTGAGACAAATACGGAGGGATAGCGGAACGAAAAATGACTACTCACTCTGAAATGACTTACAGTTTCTTCCATCATATATAAGCACAGAACAAGAACAAAAAGCATTACTGTACAAGTACATAGTATTTGTTATAGATTTTTAAATTATTTTTCCATTTATATTTATGCATTAAACCAAGTTATTATTTTTTCAGGTCTTTAAAAACGAGAGAGACGAGCGTCCGTCCCGCAGCCCCCGATGATGTCACGCAACGAGTGGCCAATCAAACCTTGGCCTCCAGCATTTCCAGGAAGAGTTTGTGCATGGGCACCTTGCCCTGCATCTTGATGCTGTAGAAGTGCTGGATGGCTTGGTGGCCGTCTGCCGGAGCAGCGGCAGCGTCATGAGCAGCTTCCCGGCCCGCCGAGGGTCTTCTGTGTGCTGACAGCTCTCGTAGTCCTGCAGCGCTTCGTGAAGAGCGTCCTGGAGCTTCTGCACCGACTCCACGTCCTCGATGTGCATGGAGTCTGTCACCAGAACAACACATCACACATGCTGAGTACAACAGCCACACGGCCAATACAGCAGACAATAAAACAACCTGACCAAGTGTAGAAACGAAATACCATTCCAGTCTTTCTGCTTCAAAATGTCTCAATTATTACATTTATTGTGCTACTTGCCATTTCTTTTTAATTATTTCTTTAAAAGAATTATTATTTATAATTATGTTTTTGTTTATTTTAATAATTAAAATGAATCAGCAGGACTGTTTCAACATTGATAATAGTCAGAAATGTTTCTTGAGCAGACGCTGTCATGTGACGCTGAAGACTAGAGTAATGATGCTAAAAATACAGCTGCATATCACAGAACTAAATACAGTTTAACATACATTCACATAGAAAACAGCTGATTAAATTTTATAATGTTTTTACTGTATTTTTGTATCAAATAAATGCACTTCTTTCAAAACATGAAAAAAAATTACTGACCCCAAACTTTAGAAAAATTGTGTGTATAAATACTGATATAAAATTATTTATTTGACAATGTTTTATATTATAAATATGATCCATGCTACTGTTTAGAGAATCCATATGTCCTGTTATTTATCATGTCAATAATGAATAATGCACACAACACAGTGCACAAAAAACAACAACTAGAAAACAGATTGTCTTAGTATTAGTACAAATATCTAAACATTTTAAAATCATGATACATTTACTTGAGATGTACAATGTCTTAATATATTAGCTTTCTTCAACACGCTTACGCACACAATCTTTCCTCGTCACACAGTTTCTGAAAGCTGTCACTCAAACAGCAGAAACACCACATCTGTAAAACCAGACAATACATCTGCAGACATCTCTCAGACATTGATTAGGTTTTTAATTTCATAAAACACTTCTCTGTAACACACACACACATCTATCAGGAATTAATATCACGGAAAGGTGTTTGTTTTGAGATGTGTTTGTGATATTTTGAATGCAGTGCTTCAGAGATGTGAGGCATTTTGTGAGCAATTCTTGGATTTGTGTGTAAAGTTATGAAAAAAAGAGGCACATTTTTGTTAGCTGAAATTATATATTACATTTAAGTGATGTCATGCTTAAAAAAAACCAAATAAAGAGTAAAAAAAAAAGTAATTCAAACTATTGGCAGATATTTGTTCTTGTTTTAATCATAAACTCACTTAATTTTGATATTTTTTCAATTAATATGACTTCATATTTAGTAATTTAGCTTCTCAAGAGAATGCATCTTACTTTAAGACAGTTTAAATATTTATACTGGAAAACAAGGCAAAAATACTGAGGAAGAATCACGTTTTGCAGTGTGAAGTTTTGCTTGTGAGTGCATGCATGTTTGTGCGTGCGTGTGAATGTGAGAGTGATGTGTGTGTGTGCATGTGTTCGTGCTTGTGTATGCGTGTGCGTGTGTGTGTGAGAGTGAGTGTGTGCGTGTGTGGGTGCGTGCATGCGTGCGTGTGAGTGTGCGTGCGTGTGCGCTAGTGTGTGTGTGTATGTGTGTGTGCATGAGTGGTGTGTGGTATGTGTGGTGTGTGCGTTAGTGTGAATGTGAGTGTGTGCTTGTGTATGTGTGTGTGAGAGTGAGTGTGTGTGTGTGTATGTGTGTGTGTGTATGTGTGTGCGTTAGTGTGAATGTGAGTGTGTTGTGTGTATGTGTGTGTGCGTTAGTGTGCATGTTTGTGTGTGTGCGTGAGAGTGTGTGTGTGTGCGTGTTTGTGTGTGTGTGAGGTGGAGGTTAAAAAAACACGTCTGAAGAAACAATTTCCGTGCAATCCATCAGAAAGAGCCTGTCGATACGATTGATAAACTGCTAATTACAAAATCAATGGCTATGAATTTTCACAGCTGTCAGACAGCGGCAGTCCCGCGAGAGCCATCGGACAGAGCGCGTCTCTCTCTCTCTCGCGGCGCGCCAAAGCCCACCATCAGCATTTTCATTTCTCAGCCAGACAAAGAGAGACAGCGGACGAGACGGCAGAATAAAACGAGGCGGAGCGCGGACCGCATTGATCAGGCGAGGACGGGGCGCTCTGTCGATACGGGCCTGTGTCTTCTCCCCCGAACACTCGCTGATACTCATTCCATTCAACTTTACACATTTTATTGACAGCCCTGGTGTTCCTAATGAAATGCTACATTTATCTGTGGCGACGGCCGTTATGGAGAGAAACGGGGAACACGTTCAATTAAAAGCTCAGCGGTCTCTCACGCTTCTCTGTTTCCGCTCCCTTCATCTCTCCACGGGACTCATGCGCTCGTGTGTGTGAGTGTGCTCCAGTGGACTGTACTAATAAATAAAGCATACTGTCAGAAAGCATGCACTGAAAAAAAAGGCTGATCTTAGTATGTTTGTCTTGTTTCTAGTCACAAAAAATAAATAAAGTTAAATCAAGATGCATTTTCTAGATAAGCAAAATGAGTTTCCCGGTGCGAAAAAAATCTAATTAAAACAAGTAAAATGCTCTACCAGTGTGGTAAGTAAAGATAATCTTGTTTTAAGAGTATTTTACTTCGATATTTTCCCCTAGGAAACAAGACTAAATATCTTATGTCCTATTGCTTATCTAGTAAATGCATCTTGATTTAAGAGTTAATTTATACATATATATATATTGACTAGAAACAGGACAAAACTACGAAGTAAGATCAGCTTTTTTCACAGTGATGTATACTGTACACGGCTGGTTTTTGAGGTGTTTCAGATTCTGAATTGATGCAAAGTGGCATAACAAAGTAGAATAACAAATCAAATTAAAACAGCTATTTTGGTTTTGGCTTGTATATATTTTAATCGAAATATGATATTAATGAAAACATTCAGTGTATTCCTGTACTGTACATGTAAAGGCTTAATGTGATGCGGTGACATTGTGTTTGTCTTTGAACTTTTATTTAATACTTCTAATGATAATATTTATCACTTACTTTAGTTTGAAATGTAGTTTAATTGATTTTCTGTGCAATTCTTGCCTAACGGTGAAATGTGTTTGAGAGGGACTAAAACATCTATCAAAATAAAATAATCGATTTATCTCAAAACATGATAAATGTGATAGTTGGTTAGTTAATTTGTTATAGAAACCATTCTACATACAAAGTCTCTTATGCTCATCAAGACTGCAAGACTATTGCAATTTAAAACAGCTGTTTTCTATATGAATATATGTTTAAATCTAATTTATTTCTGTGATGCGCCGCTGTATTTTCAGCATCTTTACTCCAGTCTTCAGTGTCACATGATCTTCAGAAATCATAATAATATGCTGCTCAAGAAACATTTCTGATTATTATCAATGTTGAACACAGTTGTGCTGAACAATATTTTTGTGTAAACTGTGATATATTTTATTTTTCAGGATTCACAGATGAATAGAAAGTTCAAAAGAACAGCATTTATTTGAAAAATTAATATTTTGTAACATTATAAATGTCTTTACTGTCATTGTGGATTAATTTAATGTGCTGAATAAAAGTATTAATTTGTAAAAA
>QVTF01023809.1:0-35122 GCA_003573665.1 Oxygymnocypris stewartii | reverse complement strand
CTGACTCTATAAAGACGCTCCTGGGTGCAGCGGCAGCGACTCGTCACGCAGGAAACAGTGATTACGCTCTGGTTTGTGGAATAGCAATTATGTGAACAGTGGCCTGTAATCTGTGGGATTTCCATGATACATGTGTGTGTGCGTGCGTGCGTGCGTGCGTGTGCGTGTGTGCGTGTGTGTGTGAGTGTGTGTCTGTGGGGGCACACAAGAGATGGAAACACTCTCGCTTTTTCTTCTGCTTGGGCAAAGCAGTGGTCCGTGAAACATTAGAAAGCTCAAACGGTGGTAATGACAAATCATATCTGCATACAGACCCCAGTCAGGACACAGATGCACTGCAGATTGACCACAAAACCTTTACAGTTTTCAAAGCAAATGTTCCAGATCTGTGCTGTGCAAACATGTCTAAAAGGCGGTTTGCCACGTGACAAACTCCAGATCGTGATTTGGTCGTTACAGTTAATTAAAACTAAAACCATTGAAATCAGTCTTCAGTAACTGAAATTAAGCTTAAGTAAAATAAAATGAAAAACTTGAAAAAATGAAAATGATAAATGTTGACTTGACCTCTAAATGAAATAAATGAGCTTAAGTAGAAATACTAAAATTACTAAAACTAAAATTAAAAAAATGATAAATCCATATAGAAATATTACAAAAAGAGGATGATGATAATAATAATAATAATAATAATACAAATGGCAAAATCAAATGACAACAAAATTACTCAAATGTAAACTAAAAATAAAAACTAATTCAAAATTGTAATTTAGTACTAATGCATATAAATACTAAACTGACAAGGTCATTAATCTTTTTTTTCTAAATTGAAGTACTGGAATTACTAAAGCTGAAAGTGCAATACAAATGTAAGCTACATAAATATAACTAATACAAATGACAATATTACGTAACAAAATCACAGAAACTAAAGAAAAAAAGAAAAAAAGAAAAATGCCAAAAATGTACACTACACTGTAAAAAAAACTAAAGTTGAGCCAACTTCAGCAGATTTTTAGTTTTCTCAACATATTTTTTAGGATATTTCTCAACTTTTTGTTTTATAAACTTTTTATTTTTGTTTTTATTTAGTCATTTAAAAGAATGCTTTAATCCAAAAGTGATCTACAAATGAGGGCATTATAGAAGCAATCAAAACCAACAAAAGAGCAACAACATGCAAGTGCTATTACAAGTCCTGGTTAGCCGAACGCTGTACACGTAGGAAGGATTTTTTTTTTTTGAAAACGAGTATATAGAATAAAGAAAAATAAACCTAGTGTTAGTTTTACAAGAAAAGCTAGCAGTTAGAGAATAAATATGCAGTTGATAGAGGGTCAATGTGTGTGTTTTTTAAATAAAAGAAGACAGATTAGATAAATAAAATAAGAATAGAGAGTGCTAGAGTTAGAGGGTCAAATAAAGATGGAAGAGATGTGTTTTAAGCCGTTTCTTGAGGATGGAGAAGGATTCAGCTGCTCGGATTGAGTTAGGCAGGTCACCAGATGGGAACAGTTAATGTAAAAGTCCCTGAAAGTGATTTTGTGCCTCTTTGGGATGGTACAGTAATGTGTCGTTCACTTGCAGAACGCAAGCTTATAGAGGACATATCTAAAGTAATTTAGGTAAAGGGGTGCAGAGCCAGAGGTGCTTCTGTAGGCAAACATTAATGCCTTGAATTTAATGCAAGCAGCTATTGGTAGCCAGTGCAAATTGATGAACAGAAGTGTGAGGTGCGTTCTTTTCGGCTCATTAAAGATTAATCTTGCAGCAGCGTTTTGGATTAATTGTAGAGGTTTGATGAAACTTCAAGTTTTCAACTTTAAGTTTTGCTGGAAAACTTAAACTTGAATCAAGAAGTTGAAAAAAACTAAAAAGTCTGCTGAAGCTGGTTGCGTTAAACTTTTAAGTTTGCCCAACTTTAGTTTTTTACAGTTTAACTAAACTGGAAATAAAAATAAAGCTATATCAAAATACTAAAAAAAAAAAAAAAAAAATGCCAAAAGTAAATAAAAAATACTCAAACAAACTAAAATCAAAATGAAAGCTGAAAATGTAAGCATAAAAGAAAAATAATAATAAGTACTGTAATATTACATAATTATTTAATTTACAGGTATATAAATCCTGTAAAAATGGCAGAATATGTAAATATAAGATGCCATATTAAAATACACCCCATCATGCCAAATAATGCCCTTTAACCACTACTGCATTAACAATATAGCTTGGCATCTCATCCCTTCACCACACATAATCCCACTGAAAGATGGTTTTCTCTCAATCTGCACCTTCAAACGCACATTCCCACAGTTCTCTCTGATAGATGTTGTTTGCAGGAGACGGCTTTGACTAGAGTAAAGTTCATCTCGACTCTATGACCCTACCCAGGCACCGTATTCATCTAAAGCGCCGTCAAACAGGCCTCATTGAGCCGGTTGCTGAGGTGAGCCGGACTCTCGGGTGACTCAATATCTGGCAGGGCTTCAAACTTGGCATAACAAACTGCTATTGTAACTTCCTGTCTTTAATCTGGGAGATCAATGCACGTATGGTACTTAATCAAAACTGCCATAGCAGCGCACACACGCGGCTGTCGTTTTGATCTCAGTCTCTTTTCAATGGGCTGTTTGATATGGGCTAATATCTAACCTGAGCGAGGTGACTTGTGTAATTAAGGTGCGCACCTGTGCATGCCAGCGCAGCCCCCTATATGAACGTGCTTTCAAAACCCTCGTCCTGGATACCAAGAAGAGAAAAGACAAAAGATTACAATAAACAATAGTGGCATTATTCAGCTCAAGTCAATTGAACATTGATTCAAAATGTTTCAAAGTTCATTAATTATCAGTATTCATCGATGCCATGTGGTTTCTAGGTGTCTGCTTACTGGATTAAGTCAAAAAAGCTCACACCCAAATCAATAATGGTTCTCCAAGTTTGATTTTTAATATTCATAAGAGGCAGGATTCTGGTCCAATGAGATTTGGGTGTGGGCGGGGCCTCCTGGTGCAACAATGCAAAATTAACCCTTTTCACAGACTGTTATGTTGTGTTTCCACAGTTATTAAAGGATAGTTCACCCAAAAATGCACATTTTGATTTCATTTACTCACCCTTAGCATTACTGCTTCTGGTTTTCTCTGTCAGTGCTGTTTGATCTGTTTATGACAAAGAATTCTGTGCACAATTTGAATGCTTCTCACTAGAACTTGCAGCAACCTTGTTCATTTTGCGGTGAATTCAAACGCTTCTCATCGGATCTGTGCAGTAACAGTGTTGCGAGATCAATCCTTTCCCGAGTAAGAGTTCAGGAAAGTTTGCTTGCATTGTGCTGCGCTCAATTATTGATCCGAACTGATAAATGGTCTATGCTGCTCAAACGAGTAGCGTAGTTGCGTTACGCTTTTGTTTCATTTGCCGTTTCATGTTTCTCAAATGCTACAGAAACGGTAGTGCTTATGAGTGCTTATAACAACTCACAAAATTGAGTCACACCGGCGGAAAAAATGGTCGCAAAATGTAACAATTTGGTCACAGTCTGGAGCTCTGTAACATTTTTAAATGTTACTATTTGTTTCAGAACATTCAGAGAACATTCAAAACTAACCCATAATGTTAGCAAAATTCTAAAATAGGAAGAAAAACACATTTTTTAAAACATTTAAAAAAAATGGGACAACGTTCAGAAGTCAGCTGAGTTCAGACTGACCACTTTCCACTTGGTTCAGAGCGCAGAAAACAGAGATTTCTGTCTTGACATCATGCAGGACACCTCTCTGGCTGCTGGGCTCTTGTGTTTGGTTTGCGGAGTGGAAAGCTCGCTGTGTTTGAGGACGCTCCACACCACCGGCCTGGCAGCTGGAGTCGAGCCTGTGCGTTTACTGACTGGCTGTTGCTGTGATACGGCTGGACTTAAACGGGCCAGTGACTGGGGGAAATAAACACAAACTGAACCGGACCCATGTTTGAGAGACACCTGCAATGAAACTAAATCTGAGACAGATTTAACAAACAAAATCTGTTACTTTTACAAGTGTTTTCGACAGATGATAAATACGTATTAACCAACTAGAGTTTCCCAGGTTCAAACCCCAGGACCGTTTGTGTTTTCTTTCCCCATGTGCTCAGTATGACCTAGGGTGCATCTTAATCAGCTCCTTAGCTGACATTACCTGTCTAGCAATGTGTGTTTATGTTGAAATATACAAATTATGTTGAAAAAAATGGTTTGTCTTTTGAAATATTTTATCACATGTCATTATATTTATCGAGTTGGCTCGTGTGGATTGTTTAACGCATCAAAAATATGACGTTATTTCTGGTAAGGGAGCATAGTGAGTTCCCATGCTCCCTAGTTGTGGTGGTGCATTGTGGGATTTTTCAGGGAGCGAATGTTCAAGTGCACTGGAAGGATTTTGCAATTAAGACAGCCCTTAAAATGGCTGACTCCCTGATCAGGGCCCTGACTACTGAACTGGTTGAGACGCAACCCTAGTTTCTGTCTCACATTCATTATGTCATTGGGTTCAGGTGTGTCTAGTTAATTATCTTCATTTCCCAGTGTATTTAATTTGTGTTCAGTTCACTGTTCTCTCTCTCGGTCAACTTAGTCCCTATGTGTGCATCTAGTCTGTCCGGCCTGTGTTTGCCCTATTGAGGATTATTAAAGACTACTTGCATCTATCTTCACCTTCTTCATGTGTGTATCTCACCGTACCGGGACAATAACACATTTACTGCAAACATTTAGTTTAATTCAATTAAACGGGTGCCTTTTCTTAAAAAAATGTAAACAACGTATCAGATAAAGATAAAGTTTACTTTTACATTTTAAGGTAAATAATAAAATTATTATATTTTGGGATATTCTGGCCGTTATACAGGTGCATCTCAATAAATTAGAATGTTGTGGAAAAGTTCATTTATTTCAGTAATTCAACTCAAATTGTGAAACTTGTGTATTAAATTAATTCAATGCACACAGACTGAAGTAGTTTAAGTCTTTGGTTCTTTTAATTGTGATGATTTTGGCTCACTTTTAACAAAAACCCACCAATTCACAATCTCAACAAATTAGAATATGGTGACAAGCCAATCAGCTAATCAACTCAAAACACCTGCAAAGTATTCCTGAGCCTTCAAAATGGTCTCTTAGTTTGGTTCACTAGGTGTCAGACTTTGTCTTCCTCTGCCTTTGTTTCCTCACCCTTATATGGTCCTTCCTTCCCCATCATTAGTTGATTTGTCTCCGTCTGTGTCCTGATTACGTCCCAGGTGTTTCCAGTTATGTCTCCCTATATATAGTCTGTTCTGCCTCATGTTTCCTGTCGGTTATTGTTAATGTCTACGCTGTTTTTAATGTCTACGTCGAAGCCTGTATAGATGTCCTCACCTGTGTTCCTGTCTCCTCCGTCTGTTCTACATTAAATACCTTTTTTGTTATAATCCTCGTCTCCTCGTTCCTGGATCTCCGTGCAGCAGCGTGACACTAGGCTACACAATCATGGGGAAGACTGCTGATCTGACAGCTGTCCAGAAGACAATCATTGACACCCTTCACAAGGAGGGTAAGCCACAACATTAATTGGCAAAGAAGCTGTTCACAGTGCTGTATCCAAGCATGTTAACAGAAAGTTGAGTGGAAGAAAAAGATGCACAACCAACCGAGAGAACCGCAGCCTTATGAGGATTGTCAAGCAAAATCAATTCAAGAATTTGGGTGAACTTCACAAGGAATGGGCTGGGGTCAAGGCATCAGAGCACCACACACAGACGTGTCGAGGAATTTGATTACAGTTGTCATCAGAGGCGTCTTACCTGGGATAAAGGAAGAACTGGACTGTTGCCCAGTGGTCCAAAGTCCTCTTTTCAGATGAGAGCAAGTTTTGTATTTCATTTAGAAACCAAGGTCCCAGAGTCTGGAGGAAGGGTGGAGAAGCACATAGCCAAGTTGCTTGAAGTCCAGTGTTAAGTTTCCACAGTCTGTGATGATTTGGGGCGCAATGTCATCTGCTGGTGTTGGTCCATTGTGTTTTTTGAAAAACGTCACTGCACCCGTTTACCAAGAAACTTTTGAGCACTTCATGCTTCCTTCTGCTGACCAGCTTTTTAAAGATGCTGATTTCATTTTCCAGCAGGATTTGGCTCCTGCCCACACTGCCAAAAGCACCAAAAGATGGTTAAATGACCATGGTGTTGGTGTACTTGACTGGCCAGCAAACTCACTAGACCTGAACATAGAGAATCTATGAGTATTGTCAAGAGGAAAATGAGAAACAAGAGACCAAAAATACAGATGAACTGAAGGCCACTGTCAAATAATTGTTTTTACTTTTTCTCCTTTCCTAAGTAAAAGTCAATTTTGACTCACTAAAAATCATTCATGTACTATGGCACTGCTGGTTACCCAGCATGCTTTGCAGCTGCAATTAAATCAGAGTCATCTGATCTAATTCAATAAATTATAAAAGATGGTTTAGGGGGATTCACAGTTACCTTTTAAAAAACCTATTCAGTAGTTTGAACGGATTCAAGTTTTCACTAAACTGAGGTTTACATTTACCACCTTTTTTAAATATGTACAAATATTTTTTCAATGTTATTAAAGTACATTGTACTAAAAAGATACTATTTCAGTCTTTCTACTTCAAAATGTAACGTTTACTTCAGTGTGTTACTTGCCGTTTCTAAAATGTACTAGCAATTTATAAGTGAAAATAGTTTCTATGCCATTTTTTAGTGTACTGCTATTGTGCAACTCCTAACATGAATCATCTTTGCACTGAAAACAATCACAGCAGTGAAACTGAAGTACAGCACAGAGTGAACGTGCCTCCATGAGCAAATGTACACCCTTCTTTCGACCTGACGTTTCTGCTCGGCTGCCTGCTACTGCTACTCACTCATCCATTAGCCGCGCAGCTAATCACAGTGTAATGAGTAAACGAGCTGAACGAGGAAACAGCTGATGTGTTGAACATCCCAGAGCTCTGCTCTGGCTTCATGACTCATGGCTTTACTTGGCAAACGCATCCGTGCGCTAACTGAACGTACCGCAGGAGGTTTCCCACAGACAGCAGGTGAAATGCCTTTTGGGGGGGATTTCTTCACGCTTCCCAGTCTATCAGGAGAATGTTTCTTTTGGACGTTTCTTTCCCGTGCATTTTATACATGTCAGAGTTTTCACGACGTTGAATGTTTGATTTTAGCGGCTTTGTTGACAATCCAATTCTTTGCTGACTTAAGATTTGTATTCTGCATTATTTTCAGTGGTGTTTTAACAGACATAACCATACTTCACTGCACGTCAAGTTAGGGGAGGTCGAGATGCAATGCATGCTGGGAACTGGATAGACAACTCCTGGAGAAAGAAATGACACCCTTTCTGTGAATAAGTTCACATGTTTATGCTAATTTGGCTCTTGTTATAAATGAAAGACTTTTAAACATGAACACCACAAGAGTTAGCTTTCAATGTAAGACTCAATTCTGATCTGGCGCTGCTAGCTGCTAAGCTAATAAAGTGACGGCTTTTTGAGGTCTTGTAAATAGGAATAATTTTGTTTTTAAATATGACCCAAAACAAATTAATATAGGTTACAGTTCTAGTGTTGTTAACTAAGACTATTAAAAACGTTAAATGTAAAATTTAATTATACAATTATTATTGAATATATATTATGAATATATTTTTTAATGCATTTAAAAAAAATAATCTAATTTTGGTCATTGAAACATAGATGCAATAAAATACAATCATTAGACACTTAAAAAATGAAAAGTAAATATAGAATTTAACTAAGGTACTAAAATTAATACAACTAAAATAACCAAATTAAAGCTAAATATAAATGTTTAAAAATGACAAAAGCACATCAAATTAATTCTTCGTGCTAAAATTACACATTAGTGTGTGGGACTGCCAATAAAATATGCATCTTAAAGCAAAACCCACTGAAAAATACTTTTCTAAATTATTGTAACGTAAACATTTAACTACATTTATCATCTGACATATGCATTCACTCAAGGGATGATTGCATTCAAATATAAAATACTTATAATACTTAAAAGTGGCCTTCTGATCTCATGCATGTTTGCCGTTTACATGCCTGCAAAACTATGCAGCACATGAAAGAAAATCTGAAATGCTTAAGAGTGCAAATGTGACCCATGCAACACATTAATTCAAATAAAGTGGCAACTTCCTGTGAACAATATCTCAATTTTAGACTATTTGGAGATGACCTGCGTTCAATGCTTTACAACAAAGAAGGAACTGTGACGGATGGCAGCTTTAAAAGGTTTTGGACAGATTGTGTACGCTTCATTGAGGGGTTAAATGTGTGCTAGTGAACATGCTGCCCAGACAGATGACTTCCTTTAGCTAAAGTGGACGAGATGAACTCCGATACACCTGCATCTATAGGTGCGTGACGTTCATCAGCATGTCCTCCTTTAATGTCTGGATACTGATGATCCAATATGAACTACACTGCTGTTCAAACAAGCTTCAGAGCTAATAATAATACAATTACATGAACCATTTAATCATGTAAACCACTGTTCAAACGATTCTTCTGCTCACCACGGAGCAGATCAAAAACCTAAAAATATTTGATCAAAAATACTGTAAAAACAAATAAAAGTGTGATATATAAACTCAGAATTGCAAGATATAAACTCAAAGTTGTGTTATCAGAATATAAACCCGGAATTGCCAGATTAAAAACAATTATTAACTTATTTTTAGATCACATTTTGTATTTATTTTTTTATTCTGCAGTGGAAACAGGCTTTCATAGTTTTATATTCGAATGTATTTGAAAATATAGCTTTATATTTTATTTAATATTTTTGAGGAAACCATGATACAATCTTTGATGAAAAGAAAGTTAAAAATAACAGCATTTATTTGAAAAAGAAATCCTTTGTAGCATAAATGTCTTCACTGTCACTTTTGATCAATTTATTGTGTTCTTGCTGAATAAAAATATTAATTTCTTCCAAAAGCAAAAATATTAGTTAGTACAAAATTTGTCTCATTTGGTTTTAAAAGAGAAGAAAAAACACTGACACTGACATAAAAGTCTTAACTTCCAGTTCAGTCCATGTCAAATTGGGAAAAATAACGCAGCTCATGTAATAATATTTTGCACAATAAACAATTGGAATCTATAGTATCTCATATCTTCTCTCTCATCACTTGCAAATGCCCCAAATGAAGTTGTTTGCATTAATATTCGTGATTTGTGTGCTCTTGACAAATCTTTGCTTGGAAGAAGTATTGTTTTCACATTCGATTCAGTGCTATGTGAAATGTGGTGTGCTGAATTTTTTGATGCATGTTCGGTCTGACACAAATAATATGAGATTGCGACCTTGGGCTTGCCGCTGATGTTTGTACTGGCAGGACCGGAGGATGTTTTTCCTCTTTCCACTCCGCGCCAGACTCACACGACACATTTCAGATCTGTTTGTTGCTCTGAGGCCTCGTGCCATGTATGTTTTACGATGTTTAGGAAATTATTATTTTCTGACGTTTGTGGCCCTGCTTTGCATGATAAAATATTTTCTGTCTGAAACGTATAATTAGCAATTAAGTCGATGCTGTTTTCTTGGCAGGCCACGCGAGTCGCAATATTTCCCCCTCCCAGAAACCATCCTGGTGCGCTTTTGATGACCTGAAGTTTTGTTCTGGGAAGAAAAGCAAATATAGGATATTGATCTACTACGCAGAACGACAGCGCTCTTATTGCCTTTTACAAATAAATTACAAACGCAACGACCTCGGGGAGCGTCTGTAAATCACGATGCATTTCTCGCTCTGTAAATCTGCTTTAAAGCGCTCTATCCGTTCACGTTGAACCGAACCGACGGTGACCCCTGACCCCTGCGTGGCGTGCCATGAGAAAAGCGTCCTGTGGTTCGAGCGGGCTTTCAGTCTGTCATGTGCACGTGGGAATCCTTTGTCGTGGTCTGGTCTGCATGGCGGCCCACAGCTGTTTTGTTTTTATTTTGGACGATGAGGAGTTCAAGAACTTCACCTTTTGCCAACATTTAATTGGAAAAACAAGCGTGCTTTGAAAAGGCTCGACTGCCATTAGGATAAACATTGAAATGTTTAGTAAAGATGCCATATATACTCATCAGAATGCCTAAAAGTGTGTTTTTGTATTTATATGACAGTAGCTCGTCGCCATCATTTACTCACCTTGATGTGGTTTCAAACCTGTTCAGACTTTCTTCTGACCTCACTGCTGTCACAAATTCCCCTTCTGTGATCTGTGTGGGGACAAAACAGCATGAAACTAAGGAAGAATATTCCCAGCTGACAAAAATATAGTCTAAGCACTTTTTGCTAATGTTATGAAAATGCTCATTTCTGAATGCGTTCTGAATGTGAACTGTTTTAAAAACGGTTATGAAAGCGTTAAGGGAACATTACATTTTCTCATTTATGCAAACGCTATTTTTGAAAGTAGTAATATTAAAAAAAATGCTTTAGAAAAAAAACTTATTGAAAGAACATCAATAAAAAAAAGAAAATCTACGTATATTTTAGTTTAATTATGTTTTATTATTTAGTCACTTGAATTTTAGCTAGCTGTTTTTGATTCAGGTACATCTTTATATGTAATTTTGTAATTATATATATTGTCTTTTAATATGGTTAAAGAGTACAGCTTAAAGTACTGACAAACATTTACTGTACAACAAACTAAATGTACTTTAATATCATTTCCATTGAAACTTGTTAGTTATTCATTAATTCACATCTGTTATGATTACGTTGCAATTTGGTGCACTTCAAAGTGTATTAACTTTAAATTTAATATCAAATAAAACACTACAGCTAAAATCAAGTACAGTTCTTGCGCTTTAGTTTGTCAACACTTCTTTAAATGCGACAAAAGAGTATTAAAATAAGGAGCTAAGAAACTGTACGTATGTTTTTACCAGTGAAACATCAGTTTCAGAGTCATTCTGAGGGAACACGTACTTCAAAAAAAAGGCGAATGTCTTTTGTCTTCTGTTTGTTTCTGTAAGTTTGGTTGAGGCGGGAACCAAATAAGAGCTGCCAAAAATGGATGAATTGCTTTACGGCAGCAACAAATGCACGCAATAAACTACGACATTGAATTCCACTCATTTAACTGCAGAAGTTCTCACACAAAACTACATTCAGAGGCTTTAAAATGTACTTTAAAATAACATTTTTAACTGCTCATAGAGACTGAAATTTAAGTGCACAGTAGTTTTTTATTGTATTAATGTTATTATCTGCAAGTATAGTTTTGATAATATAATTTTTTAAGATGTGAAGTACACAGAAAGTGCACACGCACGCAGCAGGCTACAGTTAAGCACACTTCGTTTCCCAAGAGATGCATTTTGTGTATGATCTAAACTCGTGAAATAGTTTTTCATTTGCAGCTTTACGTTGTGTTTCTATAGAGTGTGATTTGCTCTCGTTCTCTTCTCGGAGGTTTGTGGCTGGTTCTGTGTCTCTGGAGATGGAGGAGTTCATGTGTTCTGCTTCTGTATGTAGGGGACGCCCCGGGGCAGGGGGGGGCTAATATTTAACCAGTGAAAGAATTCATTACGGTGGTGGAGGCTTTAGTGAACGTTTTGTACTCACACTTGAACAAACACACACACACACACACACGTTTCTTCAAGGGCTATTTCAGAAAGTGTCCTCCCAAAATAGGGCTTCACATATACACCACCTGATACTTTGAGTAACAAAAAATGACTAATATTTTATAGTATTTGATTTATTATATTAAATATTATTATTAAACATAATAAAACAAATAACAATAATACTATTTGTATAAATTACATACAGACTATTAAAGTAAAACATATATAATAGTTATATTTAACATTTGAAATATAATAATCATAACAATAACAACAATAGTTATATTATTATTATGATCATTAATACTAAACATTATGAAACAAGTATAATAAATATATTTTTTATATATATGTATTATCTGTCAGTGTGGCCTCATACTATTAAACAACCAAATATGTTAATACAACAACAACAATAATAACACTATTAATAATAATAATAGTTTGTATTAGTAGTAGTAATAGTATTATTAAAAATAAAAACAAATAATATTAAAACTGTTCCTAAACATTTAATTTCTATGTTTAACAATTCTAGATCATCGTTGTGGTCTCAGACTTTTAAAGAACTGAAAAAATAATAGTAATCATGCTATATTATCTGTAATACAATAATAATAATAATACTTAAAATAATAGCTATACATTACAGCTATATTTAATATAAAAAAATGAATATTACAAAATTATATTTTTTCAATCTGATAAAAAAAAATCACTATTGTTTCAAAATCCCCCCCCCCCCATGTTTAAATGAGAAATATAGATAAATAAATCCAGATAATTGATGTGGTCCACTCTGTTAGCTGCAGATGTTACTGTCTCTTAAATACTGAGTGCAGGGTTTATTTCCAAAACGCAGAGGAGGCGTCAGGAATGCAAGGGAGTTGAACATTGATGGAAGATGAATTGATATTCATAAAGCATAATGTCTGAGGTAATACTCAAAGGTGTGAACACAGAGACGATTATTAAACTCCTCTTAATGTATGGGTCTCCCGGAGGTCAAAGGTCAGATTTCTGCGGTGTAGTGCGAGATGGGCAGCACACTAGTGTACTACTCTTAGTAGAAGTACGTGTGATGTGTGCAGTATGCACAGACGATCTACTACTGTTTTACTTATTGTATTTACAGTAAAGTTTACAGCAAGCTCTATTACTGCATTAAAAACATGTTTTATAGATCCAGTAGCACAGATGTATGACTCCTCTTCACAGCTAAACAAACACATTAATGTAAGTCAGGTTTCCATCCTGGTCAGTTAATGTTTGTTTCTGGTTAAACACAGACTGAACATATAACACTTCCAGTTAAACATCAGGAGAGAGAGAAAAACTAAGATATATGTCTACAATAATAATAGAAATAAGAACTCTATATGTACAGAAAATAATCATAAAGAACTTTTTATTCGGTTTTTAATTCAGATACAATTTTTAGTACATTTGTTATGTGCTTGTATAATTCTTATTCATTTTTTAATATATATTTCTATTTTTATTTCAGTGTTTCAATAATAGTTTTGGTAGCTTTAGTACTTAATTTAAATTAGATTTAAGTTTTTACTGCATAAAAATACACAATAATCATAGATATTGTTTAGATAATAACTGGACTAATGTTAAGATCATGTGAGAAGTTTAATTTGAATAATATTTAAATAAGTTTATATATTTAGCAGAGAGAGAAGAATATAGTACTTTCTGATCCTTTTACTTTATTTCTATAGTTTCACTTTCTTTTAAATTTTTGTTTAACATTTTTTATGTGTTTTTTGTGTTTATTCATTCTTGTTTTTTATCTTTACTATTTATCTACTAATTTACTTAAGTCAAAATAATTGTAATAATACATTTACACATTTAGCAGACAGTCAAAGCAACTTGAATAGTATTTAATCATATTTTCATTTTCTATTTATATTTAAAGTTTTAGTAACTTTGTAATGCTTTTGCCATTTGTATTTATTTTGTATATAATTATATTTAGCTTAGCATATTTTTTTCAGTTTTAGTTTGAGCAATTTTATATTATTTTAATCTTAATCATATTACATTTAAATGAGCTGCCAAGGAACCATTTCTATTTTTAATGCTCAAGATTTTCCTCTAACATATTTTATTCCAGCTTTAATATCAACTAATCAAAACTATTTTAATAGCTTTAGTTTGAATTATTTTACAGCACTGTTTAAAATGTGCACTACTCTTTAACAAAATACTTCGTTTTCCAAAAAACATCCCAAGATGAATCCGATCAAATGACGGATCAGACTCGCTGTCTAATAAACTTCATAATTCACAGACAAAATATTAAAGGAACAAATCGTTCCAGACTTCGTGTAAACGTGCTTTATCGGTGCATTCATTACTTTAAATTGCTTTATCAAAGTGTGTTGGCAATGGGCTTTAAAAGATGATCTCATACGCATTAATTAATGTATTATTTAATATAATTTTTGCATTGTTGAGTTGCTCCACCCCGATGTTTTATTTCTATAAAAGGGCAATGAAACAGGATTGTTTTGAGCTGCAGGTCAGAGGTCATGCGTGTAATGTTTGCGCATGGCTTTAGTCGAGTAAAACAAACGTTTGATTAGAGCTTTTGTCTGGACGTCAGCCTGTTTTTAAACCGTCCCAAGCGGTTTACATTTAAAAGGCTGGTTTTAATGTTTGAAGACGAATCTTCTCATGAATGATGTTTCAGCGGTGAACGTGAGCCTGTCATCTGTTTTATTGGAAACAGCCGGGAACACCTCGTGTCAAAGGACCTAATTGAAAGCATCCACTACATTAGTCTGTGTGAAGGTGACGGGCTTCGAGACTCGTTAACGCTGGTCTAATTCAGCCTGGCAGTTGTTTATTTGCACATGTGAATCTGATAAATGAAGCCGGTGGGATTGAGGAAGCGAGAAACATCACAAAACCTCCTCATTTTCAGGGAGAATTGTGCAGGAAAAGTATTTTTACAGACATGAAAAATATCCCTGAGCATAAATAAAGAGGAATTCACATCCCACGACAAACAACAATCATGTATTTCTATTGACAACTCTGTTTTTGTCTTGTAATCTTTTGGTTTCTGTGAGTAAAAGGAAAATATAATCATAAAATGAAGCATTTAATTCATTGGATTATCCCAAAAATAGTCCACACGACCATTTCATACATAAAACCTCCTTACAATCAGTTTTCAGCAGAAATTACTGTATTATGCTATGATTATGAAATGTTTCTCCTCAGTATTTTTGTTTTGTTGTTTAGTACAAATATCAAAACATTCTTAAATCATGATTAGTGGTGGGCCGTTATCGGCGTTAACGTGCTGCGTTAACGCGAGACTCTTATCGGCGATAAAAAAAATATCGCCGTTAATCTATTCTCAAAGTTGGGTTGGGAGCTGGGTCTATACTACGCAAGCTATGATGACTTTCACCCTGATATTTTAGCGCGGATGTATACCTAGCCGAATTGCACTGTAGGGGGCGAGAACGAGTCTTCGAACTAGAGGCTGGCAGTCCGTGATGGACAGATTGTTAACGGCTGGTCTATGTGGTAATACAATCGGGCAGGACATCCAAACGCTCAGCTATCATTCATCAACCTCAAATATGGCTTTTCATCTGAAAGATGTATGTAGTAGCAACTTTACATGGCCGCTCAATATGATGTTAACCTAGAGAAACGTGCGCTATTGAAGTGTTTGTGTGGAAGCGCGTTTGCTGCAGGACAGGCTCCGGTGCGCTCACTTGCTCTTAAAATCTCCGTCATTCTTGGTCATACAGATAAAAGTAGCCTAATACATCTTTCGAATCTGTAAAGACTCTACGTTTATTTGTGTGCACTCAGAATAACAACGAAACGTTGCGCTTTTAAGCAAACAGGATGCGCTTTAGGTCTCATGTGAACTTGAGCGAGAAAATCCGTCTTTGAAAAATATATCTATAGAGAGTGAAATGTCTAAAAAATAAAAATAGAAGACGTGTGTGTTAGCATGGATGATTTACATGAAATTTAATCTGTGCAACACTGTGCATAAGATGGCTTTCAGTTCAATATAATAACAAAAAACGACATTTTGGGTTTTTATTCAACTAATAAGGTGGGCACGCTGTGATCTGTACTATATTTGTACTGTAATTGACAGTTATCGGCAAAAAAACAGGAGTGGGAGGGAATGGGAGTCATTCTTCCGGGAGTGGAATTTCGTGGGATTGGGACGGGAAGAGATTAAAGTTTGTGATGCATTTTGGAAACAGGAGATGAGCCCCTGGTCTAATGCGCCACCTGGCTTGAGAAACCCGTTCTCAAAGACTTACTTTTAGTCATTATTTGGGTAGCACACATATTCTGAATGCCTTCGGCAGAATTCAAATGAGCCATTTTAATCTAGATTAAAAAAATAATCTATGCCCACCTCTAATCATGATACATTTACTTAGAGGAAAATGAAGTCTTTATTTCCTTCCTGTTAGGAAACTCGACATTGTCAGTTACAACCATTTCTGTCCTTTATCGACTTCTCATGAGTGTATGGTACGGAAACATGGCTGGCGATGACACATGTTCTGGGATTAAACGATGGTACGGTCACGTATGCATGACGGGTTCAAGCAGTGGGTGTCCTCATCTCTTCTCATTGAGACCTCCATCCTTCAATCAGCGGGGACACAAAACACGGTGAATTAATCCAACTCGTAAAAATGGCTCGTCTGAAAGGGTTTTGTGGGGACTCGGGAGGGGGGTGTTGTCTAAAAAGCTTTTTCACAGTGAAAACATGCTGATTACGTTATTGTTGAGTGGCTTTTGATTCCCACACGAGGACCTAATGCAGGAACACCAATGAGGAGACCTCCATTACCCGGCACAGCGGGGATTAAACCTCCACCTCATCAGCGTCCCGGGACCTTCTGTGAATCACGGGAAACCAGCGCTTTTGACCGTTGTGCCTCTTTCTCGCGGCTGAATGCGGGGTTCACAGTTTGTTGTTCCAAAACAATGCGCAGGGGTCGGATGAATGAAGAGTCCTGGAGAACTATAGGTTTTTCGGCGTTGTTTTCCCCCTCCTTCTCTTCTTTGGCTTCCAAGGGAACGCAATTAGAGAGGGGAATTGGACGGGAGGAGGCTGCGGATGGGGGATGAGAATGAGAAGGCTATTATCCCACTGTTAGATGTGAATGGAGAGCCCCACTCAGACGACACAAAAGGGCCGAAGCTGAGAGGAGGCCCTGCTGAAAGAGAGCCGGCCACCGGAGCTTCGCTTCGGGAACACATGCGCCGACGGCTTTCTATCCAAACCCTCGTTCGGTTGAGAAATGCAATTCGCACAAAAATTAACATTTGCTGAAAATGTATTCAACCTCAGGCCAGCCAAGATGTACACTCTCAGAAATAAAGATACAAAAGCTGTCACTGGGGCGGTACCTTTTCAAAAGGAACACTTTTGTACCTATTAGGTTCAAATATGTAAACTTTAAGTACTAATATGTACCTTTTAAGGTACCAAAATGGATCCTTTAGGTACAAACATGTACCTTTTGAAAAGGTACCGCCACAGTGACAGCTTTTGTACCTTTATTTCTGAGAGTGTAGAGGAGTTTGGCTTTTCAACAGATTTGGAGAAATGTAGTATTACACTCACCAATGGATGCTCTGCAGTGAATGGGTGCCGTCAGAATGAGAGCCCAAACAGCTGATAAAAACATCACAATAATCCACACTACTCCAGTCCATCAGTTAATGTCTTGTGAAGACAAAAGCTGCATGTTTGTAAGAAAGAAACCCATCACTAGGATGTTTTTAACTTGAATCCGTAATAACACTTCCTCCAGTTAAAAATGTATCTCGTCTGAATCAGGAGAGAACTCTGCACAGATCAAGCACTGTTTACAAGCAAAAACATTTCAAAACAGACCTAAACAAATATGTTCCTGTGGCTCAGTGGTAGAGTATTGCGTTAGCAGCACAAAGGTTGTGGGTTCAAATCCCAGGGAACACACATACGGAAGAAAAATGTATAACCAGAATGCACTGTAAGTCGCTTTGCATAAAAGCGTCTGCTAAATGCATAAATGTTTGTGGATTTTGGTGTGAGGGGACAACATCAGATGGACTTTTTCACTGGAGGAAGCGTTATTATGGACTATGTTTTGTCCATAAGTGACGGTTTAAATGTAAAACATCTTAATGATGGATTTGTTTCTTACAAACATGCAGATTTGACTTCACAGGGCTCTCATTATGACGGCACCCATTCACTGCACTGTTTTTTAAGCAAAACGTATTGTTAGTATAATGTGGAAATAAATCTCATTCTTGTTACTATAACGTGCAAAATCTCTTTAAAAGTTTTCAATTTTTGTAAAGCAAAAAAAGACTCGTTATTGTAACGTCAAAAATATATAAGTGTTATATACAGATGAAAATGCTTTATATTATATACTATTTTCACTGTAATAAAGGGTACTACAGAATAACGAGGTACTAACCCATGTAGTTACCTCGTAATAACCAGTACTTTCTTTGGTAAGTACACTGTACACAAACTGTAAAAAAGTGTTAACCTCTTTTTTCTGGGCACGTTCCCGGTCAGTTTTCAGGAGATTCGCTCCTGTAGTCCCGCAGCAGGCGTATTTTGAGCGAGAAGTCATATGTAAGTTGGCGGCATCATCCAGCGTGGCCCTAAAAATACCACGTTGTGTAAGTCAGCACTGCTGTTCACTTTTTCCTCCACACTACAGAGCGTTTCCAGAGGGAAAAAAGGTCAGGCCTTACGCACGCTCACCGCACACATCTCAGGAAAAAGCGTTACTGTGTGGCCAAGGGGTTAAAAAAAGATTTCAGAGAGGAACTTCCCCGAGTATCGCAGGCACTGCGGTGAACTTTACGATATGGTGAAAAAAGACGGGGTGTCAGGCAAGAGTTATAGAAACCAAACGCCAGCTGTTAATATTAGCAGTAAAGGTGAAAGGTCAGCAAAATAAACAATTAACAAATAAAAGTCCTTAAGTATAGTAACCTCATGAAAAAGTGTACTTTGAAACCATTTTCATTCAGAAATGTCTTGTAAATTCTACATATAATTATAAAAAGGCATGCATCACACTGAAGACAGAAATATAATTTTCTTGTAAAAGTACTTAATTGAAAATTATATGAAGAAACAAAGGATACTAACAACTAGGGATGTAAAAGCTACTGCACTGTGTATATATATATATATATATATATATAATGGATGTATGCCAGTAAGGGCTACATCGAGACCCGCTCGGTGTGATGGTGTGGACCCGGGGGGTTACATTGGTGCCGTGACCCGGACGGGAGTGAGGTTTAGGGGGGTGAGTGTAACGGATGTATGCCAGTAAGGGCTGTGTGTAAACCTCACTCCCCTGACCTCAAAAAGAGGCGCTCTAGCGACTGACGTTAGAGGCTGTAGCCTTTGGCGTTCCTTGTTAAAGCGCCCGCATGCCGCGTCGGAATCCCGGGTTTGAGACCCGCTCGGCACAAGATACGAGTTGGGACGGTGCGGACCCGGAAGGGGGTGTTACATATATATAGCAAATAGTCACGTTGTTTAAATATTAAATGCCTTTGCGTTCATTTGTGCGCTCATGGGTGTGCCGGTCTGAAAACGAAGCATGTTTAGGCACATTGTTGACGCGTTGCTATTTTGAGCGCAAATTAAATAGTCTGCGCCATTGAACAACTAAAACTTGCTCTAAAGTCAATGGCACAGTGTTTGTTTGCTTTTTCGTTACTTAAAGAGCGCGTTAGTAATATGCGCCTATAAGCGGGTCCACAACATGCATACACTTTATCAACAGGTAAAACAACGATGTCGGACGATTTTGAACTTGGAAGAGAAGAAGAGATGGAGCCTACGTCGAGCGTGACCTTTTCAACGTCATTACGTATTACGTGAAGTCTGGGACGCGCATCGCAGAACAGGCGAGCATTTGTGTTTATAAAGCAGATCATTTATTTTATTTTTTTAAATGACCGATCGTTTCGCTAGATAAGACCCTTATTCATCGTCTGGTATCGTTTATAGCCCTTTGAAGCTGCACTGAAACTGTAGTTTTGACCTTCACCCGTTTGGAGTCCATTGAAACTAACTCTATGGTAAATCCTGGAATGTTTTCATCAAAAACCTTCATTTCTGTTCGACTGAAGAAAGAAATACATAAACATCTTGGATGACATGGAGGTGAGTAAATGATAAGGACATTTTAATTTGAAAGTGAACTAATCCTTTAAGAGAATAGGGACGACCCTTTTAGACCAAACCGTTTTTCCCGTCGTTTAACTAGCAGAAGTGGATTCAGACACACCTTAAGTGCACCTGCGCTTTAGACCATGTGCTTAGATCGTTAAAACCGGGCCCTATGTAAAGCTGCTTTGAAACAATGTGATAAGTGCTGTATAAATAGATCAGAAACATGACCGGTACAGATCTACACAGAAATCAAACTCTATAAGTTCTCCCTAAAATCAGTGCATGCAGGTCCAGTGTAGTGGCAGTGGAATGGGTCTAACAGTGGCGTGGCATACAGACCAGCCCTGTTAATAGTTTCCAGGCTGGTCATGAACCACTTCCTAAATGAGGCCTGTGTTTCTGACCCCAAGGCCCCTGCCCTGTCTGGGGCAACAGAGCCGCAAACACACACGCGCTCACCTGCTTAATGCATCTACAGTCTGCAGGCCGCACACGAGTCAAGCGCTTCTCAGCTGCTGCTGTCTCCAAATCAAAATGAACTTCATGACTGCATGGCGTGATCTATGGGGGAATCGTAAATAAGACCTCAAGAAAATGACCAGATTAAATAGAGAACAAATGGAGACTTGTGTGACAACTTCTCAGATGTTTCTCCTGAGAATAAGGACTCTTGGTTTCTCAAGAGTTTCAGAAAAGATCTCAATATCAACAATTCTTATCACATTACAAAACATGATTTTCTTACTCAATATTTTATTTTTTAGTACCAATATTTAAATACTCAAATCAAGATGCATTTATTCATAAATTCTTAATATCTCCCAATGTGGTAAGAACAAATTGGGAAAACTTGTGAATGACTTTATTTTTCTTAGCCCATTGGCAGATATTTTTCTCGGTTTAAATGAACTTAATTCTGATAATTTCGTCAAAAATCAAAGACTTAAATCTCACGTTTCCTCAAGAGTTTCAGAAAAGATCTCAACAATGTCAAGATACTGAAGCTAGTGATCGAAACTCAATATCAACTCAAACTATTCTAATCACACTACAAAACATTAATGTTGTCTTGTATATCAGGCAAAAAATACAAACAAATCTTAAATCAGAAACATTTATGCATAAGTAATAAATGGGGTGAGAAAGAAATAGTTTCTGCTTTGATTTAAGTTGATTTTTCTTAGCCCATGGGCAGATATTGATGATTTATGTAAACATGTATCCACATGACAGTCGTTGGTCTAGTGGATAGAGCGTTCGACTTGAGACTCGAGGTAACCCAAGGTTGTGGGTTCGAATCCCGGCTCCGGCAGGAAGTCCACGACTGCTCCCCGGGCGCTGCACAGTCGGCTGCCCACTGCTCCAAGTGTGTACACTTGGATGGGTTAAATGCAGAGAACACATTTCACTCCTCATTATATTGTGTATGTGACAAATAAAGCTCATCCGAGCTTAATTTGTATTGTATGAGAAATATTTGAGTAGATTTTTTTTTAACTTGTTTATATACTCAATAAAAATAAATACAGCCTTAATATCATAGTCATAAATACATCTTAAAGACATCTTAAGAGAAAAAAGTAAAAAAACAAACATTAAGTGTAATGTAATATAATATAACTCAACATATAACTATTATTGTCCAAATAACTGGCAACAAAAACGAGTACACCCCAAGTGAACATGTCAAAACTGTCAATATTTTGTAGGGGCACCATTGTTATCTAGCACTGCATTAATCCTCCCGGACATGGACTTCACCAGAGCTGCAGACGTTGTTGCAGGCAAACATGGTTTTCAAAAAACATAATGGACCAACGCCAGCAGATGACATTTCCCCCAAATCATCACCGACTGTGGAAACTTAACACTGGACGCTATGAGCTTCTCCACCATTGGATTTATTTAATACACGAGTTTCACAATTTGAGTTGAATTACTGAAATAAATGAACTTTTCCATGACATTCTAATTTATTGAGATGCACATGTAATGTTTAAAAAAAACGACCAAATATCCCAAGTCATTAATGTATCTTGGAAAAACAATCATACAGGAAAACAGGACAAAAATATAATTATTTTATTTATTAAAAAAAAAATTGAAGTCCAAATTCTGTTAATTTGTATCTATACGTTTACCGTATAACAACTATGGAGTCAACTATGGAGTCATTTGTTTCTCACTTGTATTTATACTAAGTTATTTTAAGAGAAACACACAAAGCTGATACATCATTGAAACATACATGTGAATAGCATTAAGCTATTTAACAAGCAACAAGTTGCCAATCGTCATTAGAAACTGATCTTATCTGGAGTCCAGGTGCTCTATTTGGAGGAAAAAGCACATCTGAAACTCTCTGAATGGCCCTACACCACCCAAACCACAGTTCTGAGAGACGTAGAGTCAGCGGTCGCGTGGAGTAAAGGCCAGATTACCCGTGTTGGGGTGGCCACTGGTCCTTCAATGCCTCAGACCCAACGGAAGGCCCCTGAAGAGATTTCCTGACCTTAGTTCAAAAATAAGGCGCTTTAACGACCGTTTCTCCAGCGGTGGATTTCAGGGTCTGTCAAGAGGCGAGGCCGTGTGAGTCAACATCTCCTAAAGAGAATCACCACGCTTGGCTGGCAAAACCACAGGGGTCCGTACGCAGTTAACAGGGAACGCTTTCAGAACTCTGCCAGTGTTCAGGCAAGGTTCTCTCAAAGTTCTTCCAGTAACGTTAATAGAACGTTCGTTTGAAGTTATCTGGTCTTAATATGTTCTCAAAACGTTAGCACAAAAACATTATTTATACGACTTTCATGGATTTTTTTTTCAGAAACCTTTTGACTGGACGTTCTTGGGTTTATAAATGTTACGACCTGTTCAGAGAACATTCAAAAGTAACATTCCCATAATGTTCCCTTATTGGCCACATAACCGATGTTTTTAAATAATTTGAATGTTCAGAAATAGCATTTTCATAAGTTAGCGGAACATTCTTAGAATATATTTTTGTTGGCTAGGTCATGACTTTATTGAAAGATGTTCAGCTAAAACGTTTTAGAAAAAAAAAAAGTCCCATGAATGATGTTTAGAAAACATACAAAAGTAACATTCCCATTATGTCTGATAAAAGAAGTGTTTTTAAAACATAAAAAAATGGGCATCTTGAATTCTCAAAGAACATTCCGAAATAAAGTTTTCAGAACTTAATGGGAATGTTAGCAGAACATATTTTTCTTGACTTGTTAATGACTTGATTGAGAGGCATCCAGCTAAAACATTTCGTGGGGGGGGGAAACGTTGCATGAACAAAGTTCAGAGAACATTCAAAAGTAATAATCCAATAATGTTTGCCAAGGGATAAAATGGATTGTTCGCTTACTGTTTGCATAACCAAAAAAATTAACATTTTGAACGTTCACAGAACATACAGAAATAATATATATACTTACTCTAATGGGAACGTTACGGAAACGTCACTTTTGTTATTTGGATGATGACGTCCAGCTAAAACATCTCGTTGTAGTAACATTTCTATAATGTTCGCAAAATAATCAAATTAAATGTTCCCTTAACCAATGCTTTTAAAACATTTAAATGTTTTAAGAATTCAAAGAATACTCAGAAATAAAAATGTATCATTTAATGGTAACATTAGCTAAATGTTCTTAGAATATATTTTTGTAAGGTAATGTTGAATCTGCAGTGCTAGGATAAATCTCGTACTAAAGGAGCCGTTTACACGTGCTCGAGCATTTCAAGACTGACAGAGTCTGCTCTGCTTTGTGTATTTTCTCTTTCACGTCTTGTCTTCCTCCCAGCAACCGGCGTTGTGGTAGATCTCTGTGCTTTGGCCTTCAGATCAGGCCGCGCATTGCGTGAGACTCAATCGTTGCTCGCTGGTGTATGTGACAGAGGTCGTCAACATAGCATTAATTAAGACCCAAAAACAACAAAGCCCAAACAATAAACACCCGTCCACAAAAGCCACTACTGCCTCTCCGACCCGACCGGGGCTCAGCCAAAGAAAGTAAATACAGTAATACGTTCAAGATTTGTTTTCCATCTGCCCAGAGAGCGGCTCTTTGTGAGGCTTTAAGTGAAAAGTGTTATTCAACAGATACAGCCGTAAGATTGTCATTGCACGAAGAGGCATCGAGAGGATCGAGTTCCTCAGCAGATGTGCAGCTTGGCTTCTCAAGTCATTTCTCACATAACCACTTAGCTGGGGCAACACGATCAATGCTTTCTTTTGGTACTTTTCAAGTAGCATTCTATTGCTCTCAGTGTATATCAGCATGCATGTGTGTTGACGGCTAATGATAGACATTGCAGGACGAGTCATTCAGCAGTTTCTGCAGAGCCAGTAGGCTACAGTTAAACCTTCAAACAACTCAAGCCCAGATTCTTGAAACACATGCTAATCCTAAACCAACCCTGACTGGAAACTTGACATCAGTAGATTATATCAAATGATTTTGGGTGCATTTGAGTGCAGGTGCTGATGGGTTTCTGACTTTAGTAGTTCCAGTTGTGATCCAGCCGTCAAATTTCACTCGTTTCCCCCCCCCCCATGCACTGCCCTGGGAATACAAGTGCACGTGACTCCTTATGAATATACATAAAGAAGGTTGTAAGATGAGCCATCAACATGTTTGCCTTCCTGTTAAAGTTCACAGCATGTCCAATAATGACATTATAAAAGCTAAATCTGATTACGTTTTCTAAATTGAATATTATTTCATTTTAAAATTAATTGAATATTTTAGCATTGAATATTAATATGTATAATATTAAACAAAAAACTACATTTGTGCTGATTTCAAGCATGTGGAATTAACTTAAATTTAAGATTTACTTAAACTGTTTTTATATTTACATTGAATCCTCATATCGAATAGTAAGTCAAGTTCAGAGATATTTAACGAATATTAATACATTTAATAAAGAATACAATTTGTATATTTAATTATTAACTATTGTATACTTCCATCTATTTTTTAAATAAATATTAATTCAAAGTATTTTTTTAAATAGTTGTATTTATTAAATGATAAAAAAGTAGTTTTTAAAATAGTTATAGAAATGTATATAATTTACAAATAATTTCAAGTGCCTTTGCATCAGATTGGAAAGTAAAAGTTACACTATAAACTATTTTAATAATAATAATTAGTTACATTTATATAGCGCTTTTCTGGGTTCTCAAAGCACTTTACACGAAAGAGGGTAGATTTTAAGCGGTTTTAAATAATGCTTTAAGTTGGACACAAGTTTACTCATTGTATGAAATATTATCATAGAGTTAAGTAGATTTCACTTAATTCTAAATGTAAAAATGCTAAATCAATTTAATATAAATCTGGTCATTTTTTCAGCATGTGATGCTGGGAACACTTTTTCCCAGCGTGCATGTGTCTATTCTTGTTCTGCTAAGCTTGCAAAATCTCTGAAAATATCTTCAAACGTATAAAACCTCTTGAACCGCCTCTGCTCCAGACATGAATGAGACACCTCCTCGACCGAGGAGAGGCGATCGGACAGTTCACCTGGTGGATGATAAGATGGATGTTAAGAGTCAGCGTAGGGTTATATGTTATACGTGTGTGTGTGTGTGTGTGTAGTGTGCGTGTGTGTGTGTATAGTGTGTGTGTGTGTGTGTGTGTGTGTGTGTGTGTGTGTGTGTGTGTGTGTGTGTGTGTGTGCGTGTAGTGTGTGTGTGTGTAGTGTGTGTGTGTGTGTGTGTGTGTAGTGTTGTGGGTGTGTGTGTGTGTAGTGTGTGGGGGTGTGGGGGGGGTGTGTGTGTAGTGTGTAGTGGGTGCGTGGGCGTGGGGTGGGTGTGGGGTGGGGGGTGTGGTGTGTGTGGTGGGTGTGTGTAGTGTGTGTGTTGTGTGTGTGTGTGTGGTGTGTGTAGTGTGCGGTGTGTGTAGTGTGTAGTGTGCGTGTGTGTGTAGTGTGTAGTGTGCGTGGGTGTGTGTGTGTGTGTGTGTGTGTGTGTGTGTGTGTGTGTGTGTGTGTGTGTGCGTGTAGTGTGTGTGTAGTGTGTGTGTGTAGTGTGCGTGTGTGTGTAGTTGTAGTGTGTGCGTGTGTGGTGTGTGTGTGTGTGTGTGTAGTGTGTGTGTGTGTGTGTAGTGTGCGTGTAGTGTGTAGTGTGCGTGTGTGGTGTGTGTGTGTGTGTGTGTGTGTGTGTGTGTGTGTATAGTGTGCGTGTGCGTGTGTGTGTAGTGTGTGCGTGTGCTCTTTGGCTTGACTGTGATTGAATCACCTCATAAGTGAAATACCAAACCGGGTGCAATAGTCAACCGCAAACCAACACTGCGGTCCAAATGTTTTTCCAACATGGCATGTATTTATCTGAAACATATTGGGATTAGAAAAAAATAGATTTTTCATTTCCATGACACTAGAAAGAGGGCAAAGAAGGTGACTGTTGGGCCTGAGAAGGAACATGACTGCTGTTTGACCGCTTTACAATCCGTCATAGTACATTGCGTGACGAATTGTTCCTAAAAAGGTTACTCGCAGGTGCCAGAGCATAAACTAAACGCTGGCACGAACGCAAGCCCACCACTTTATTATGTCTGTTTTTCCATTGGGATGAGGAGCATCTTCTTTGTGATTCCCGTTATTCATTCAAGGGTGCAGCGGGAGTCTCTTTCTCTCGCTCCTGAAAGAAAGCCTTCACACCAATGGAGTGAATTCAAAGTCGTTGATAGACTTGTCGAGGTCTTTGCGTCTATGTTGACAAAGGTAAGTAATGAGAGTTGGCCGCGAGTCTGGAGGTTTCGGGGCGGTGGGGGGGGTCGTTTTCAATCGGAAGGCGACGGCTGACATGGAGGCTTTTGTTGACTGAGTCAGAGATGCTTCTCACGGGCATCAGCGTGTCAAGATCGGTTACCTCTAACCGCCGCCGATTGTTGCCGAGATGGATAGACCCTCTCGATTCAAATCCTTAGAGCCAAAATGGGCGAGCGTGACCGCGCAACGACGGCTTAGCATTCTGGGAGCTGAATTCAGCTCTGTGGGATCCATTGACCTGCTCGCCATTGTTCGACAGGTCACTTCCCCGAAACGTAACCTTGGGGGTGATTACCATTGGAATGCTTGGGATGGCATTACTCCTCGACGAGCTCCATTGACTTGAATTGGCACTCGGCGCTGGGCTGCCGATAAATTCTCCCCGATTAGCTGCCAGCCCATGGAGACGGGGTTGGCTGTCGTGACCCGTGTCAGAGAAGCCATTCCGGGGCTTATGGGAAAAGACAAGCTGCTATAATAACCGCCGAAGCCTCGAAAGACACGTCACAAGGGCCTATGAACGTAAACACATGGGACTGATGCCAGTACATTCGCATTTACACTGACACTGCATTACAGTAATACAAAATCTGCACGCAAAGCAGGGGTATTAGAAGTACTAAACCCATTTTAAAATATTTCAAATTACTTTTTAAAATCCTTAATGCTACTTATTTTTTTCTAGATGCATATTTTGTTTAAGTTTTTATTTAATTCTACTTATTAAACTCTCTATTCTCTTGTGCATATTACATTCTTAAATACAAAAAAATCTGAAATAAAATAAAATAATATATAATAAAAATAATAAAAATGTCAAAACCACATCAAAATTACACTACTAATGTAAAAATACATAAAAATGAATTCCAAAATAATCAAAATATTATATCTTGATACTAAAATAACACTGATGCACAGAAAGCTGGTCAGACTTGTAATGGAATGTCCTATTATTCGGAATGTTCCACTTGCATGTTTGTTTATGAAATATTTCTGATAATTGTATCATGCTTTAAGGTTGCCAAAAAGACTGTAGTACTCTCAGCTTCATTTAGCAGAAATTTCATCTCCAAATGTGATAAAAGACTGCAAATTCAATCACGGCTGGCAAATGTGTATGAAATTTAACATCAGTCCACAACCTGGTGAAAAAAAGTCATGTAAATGTCCTGGAGCTGTTCATCCTAAACAAACTTTAGTATATTAAATCAGCAGTTTAGATGACGTCTGAGTGGAGATCCTGATGCGTTTCAGTGATCCAGATACCATGCAATCAAACTGATTATAAATAAAATATATGCAATTTATCTTCTCTGATGCATGCACTTCAAAAAAATCTGAATTGCACCAGCAAATAGTGGATCAAATGGTCCAATTGTATTAATTATTGCAATTAACAATTCAAATTAATACAATTAAAAGTATATATATATATTATTATAAGTAATAATACAATAATTTACAATATTAAAGCAATTAAAACCATTTAAAAAAATAATATTAATATTATTTATCCTGCTTCATCCACCATTTTGGATATTTTTTCAACTGAGATTGTCTCACAATTGCCTAACAAATGTATGTAATGCTGTCTATGAGTCGCATCTACTGTATTATGCTTTAACATGCAATCTATCGCATGTAAGCGGCTACTAAGTAACATAAAATCAATAAAACAATAGAAAACAGCCACATTTGCATGCACTAACTTTTGTTATCTGGTATAGCTGAATGCTAATCAAAAACACAACTTTCAAACTTTGGTTTATGTAATATCTTGGATCTTCCAGCTAATTTTGTGCATCATTGAATCTCATCAAAGTTATTGACACAGCTGATAAGGGTCGAGAGCACATCAAAAAACAAAGTTCCTTGATTTAGCTGAACACAAACCACATGAGATGACCCGTTAGATCTGAAACGCACATTCGTACTCATTTGATCAAATGGCTGAAGTATTAGATGTTTACTTGAATGAAACGTTGCAGTGACCACTTTAGAACGAACCAGGAGTTTTTGATTTGCCAGCGCGTTTTAAGTCTTGAATTATTCAAATATTAAATTAAGCCATGACACAAACAAAGAATCCGTCACACAGTCAATCATGCGATAATGCAGAAAGATATCTTTAAAAATTATAAAGTGTCCATGTAAACGAAAATGACAGTTTAGAGGAGATTAGAGACCTGGCAGCAGATTTCTGTCTCTCATCACAGGCCGTCCAGAAGCAAGCAGTTGGAAGGTCGTTTCCCAATTCTGTGGTGTTCCTACTGATTTCTGAGCTCATCTGCCAGCTCTCCGAGGCCCGGTCTAACCCAAACACACAGGACGAGTACATCTGGAATCAGTGCTTGGAGTTTTCACTAAAATTGATTGTAGATGACAAGAAACTTCAGTTATAGGTCAAGAACATTAGGAACGTTCCACTTACTGTGCACCTGTTTAAGAACGAACGTCACTCTGGTTTTTAATTAATGAAAGATGAACCATGCTAATGTACTGATTTACTAAAAAAAAGCAACTTGAACTAGCCTAAGGTGGTTAGTCGGTCTGTTTTGCTGGTTTAAGAAGGGTTTACTAAAACCAGTTTAAACCAAACCTGCAAACCACTTCAGCCCAGCTAACAAAAATATGTTCTAAGAACGTTTCGTTGACATTTGCATAAGATTCTCAAAACGTCATTTCTGAATGTTCTCTGCACGGTCTGTTTTTCAAATGATTTATAATTAATTATTCTCATGGTTATGTAAGAGTCAAGGGAACATTCAATTGTATACTTTTAAAATGGTAGGCTATAATACTTTTACAATTGTATTGTATTTATTCACTGTTCTCTGAAAGTTCTGGAACAAGTGGTAAAACTTTAGAAGGTTAAAACGTTAGACAGGGGTCATCAAACTTCGGTCCTGGAGGGCCGGTGTCCTGCAGAGTTTAGCTCTAACTGGCCTCAACACACCTGAAGTTTGAAGTATCCCCAGTAAGAGCTCGATTAGCTGCTTCAGGTGTGTTTGATTAGGGTTGGAGCTAAACTCTGCAGGACACCAGCGCTCCAGGACCTGACTTGGTGACCCCTGCGTTAGACAAATGTCTAACTAAAATATTTCAGGAAAACAAGGTTTTCAGAATGATTCTTAAAACCTGATAACTTTAAATGAACGTTCCATTAACATTACAGCATGAACGTTTGTTTGGAACTTTGAGAGAACGTTACTTTTAAATGTTCTCTGAACATTCTGAAACATATAGTAACATCTAAAGTAAGTTTGATGAACATCCAACTAAAGCGTTTTTGGAAAACACGTTCCCTGAATGATGTATAGACAATGTTTTAGTGCTAACGTTTTAAGAAAATTATTAAAGACCAGATATCTTTGAATGAACGTTCCCTTTATGTTACTGTAAGAATGTTTGTTCATAACTTTGAGAGAACCACACCAGAACGTTAACATGAACATCACACTAGTTTTTAATTACAAGACGAATCATGTTAATTTACTGATCTACTAAAAAAATGCTTAAACCAGCTTAAAGTGATTGGCTGGTCTGTAGACTATTGGTGGTTTAAAAGAGGTTTGTCAAGGATTTTTCAGCCTGGAAGAAATATAAACCGACTGATCGACCAACTTAAACCAGAACTGTGAAGCACTATAGCCCAGCTAACAAAAAATACGTTCTAAGAATGTTCTAAGAAAATGTAGCTAACGTTTGCATTAATTTATAAAAACGTTAATTCTGAAAGTTCTCTGAACTTTCAAAGGTCCAGTTTTTTTTATATGTTTCAGAAACATTAATTTTATCACTTTGCCAACATTATGGGAATGTTCTTAAACAAGAATTAACATTTAAAAAATGTAGATTAGCGTCCAACTAAATCATGCAAGATAAAAAAATATTGTTTTTGTGCTAACATTATGAGATGATTATTAAGAGCAGATTTGAATGAAGGTTCCATTAATGTTACTGTAAGAATGTTTGTTCATAACTTTGAGAGAATCTTGCCAGAACATAAGCTAAAGTTCTGAGAATATTGTGGGATTTTTTTTGTTCGAGTTAATTCTGCAGGTTTAAGCAAACTTCAATCAATTACAGATTGAAATTGAACGATTGAAATTAATGAATAGACTCTCCTAAAGCACTTTAATAGACTTTTGAATCACTTGTGCAATATAAACTGAACATTTCAATACATTTAATCAGATCCAGTGCCTCAAATATCATAGCGTTGCTATGTTTAGATATCCGGGTGGGTAAAGCTGTTGCTATGTTTAGATATCCGGGTGGGTAAAGCTGTTGCTATGTTTAGATATCCGGGTGGGTTAAGCCGTTGCTATGTTTAGATATCCGGGTGGGTAAAGCTATGTTTAGATATCCGGGTGGGTAAAGCCGCTGCTATGTTTAGATATCCGGGTGGGTAAAGCTGTTGCTATGTTTAGATATCCGGGTGGGTAAGCTGTTGCTATGTTTAGATATCCGGGTGGGTAAAGCTGTTGCTATGTTTAGAATATCCGGGTGGGTAAAGCTGTTGCTATGTTTAGATATCCGGCTGGGTAAAGCTGTTGCTATGTTTAGATATCCGGGTGGGTAAAGCTGTTGCTATGTTTAGATATCCGGGTGGGTAAAGCTGTTGCTATGTTAGATATCCGGGTGGGTAAAGCTATGTTTAGATATCCGGGTGGGTAAAGCTGTTGCTATGTTTAGATATCCGGGTGGGTAAAGCTATGTTTAGATATCCGGGTGGGTAAAGCTGTTGCTATGTTTAGATATCCGGGTGGGGTAAAGCCGTTGCTATGTTTAGATATCCGGGTGGGTAAAGCTGTGGCTATGTTTAGATATCCGGGTGGGTAAAGCTGTTGCTATGTTTAGATATCCGGGTGGGTAAAGCTGTTGCTATGTTTAGATATCCGGGTGGGTAAGCTGTTGCTATGTTTAGATATCCGGGTGGGTAAAGCTGTTGCTATGTTTAGATATCCGGGTGGGGGTAAAGCTATGTTTAGATATCCGGGTGGGTAAAGCTGTGGCTATGTTTAGATATCCGGGTGGGTAAAGCTGTGGCTATGTTTAGATATCCGGGTGGGTAAAGCTGGCTATGTTTAGATATCCGGGTGGGTAAAGCTGTTGCTATGTTTAGATATCCGGGTGGGTAAAGCTGTTGCTATGTTTAGATATCCGGGTGGGTAAAGCTGTTGCTATGTTTAGATATCCGGGTGGGTTAAGCCGTTGCTATGTTTAGATATCCGGGTGGGTAAAGCTGTTGCTATGTTTAGATATCCGGGTGGGTTAAGCCGTTGCTATGTTTAGATATCCGGGTGGGTAAAGTCGCTGCTATGTTTAGATATCCGGGTGGGTAAAGCTGTTGCTATGTTTAGATATCCGGGTGGGTAAAGCTGTTGCTATGTTTAGATATCCGGGTGGGTAAAGCTGTTGCTATGTTTAGATATCCGGGTGGGTAAAGCTGTTGCTATGTTTAGATATCCGGTGGGTAAAGCTGTTGCTATGGTTAGATATCCCGGGTGGGGTAAAGCTATGTTTAGATATCCGGGGTGGTAAAGCTGTTGCTATGTTTAGATAGCCGGGTGGGTAAAGCCGTTGCTATGTTTAGATATCCGTGGGGGGTAAAGCTGTGGCTATGTTTAGATATCCGGGTGGGGTAAAGCTGTTTGCTATGTTTAGATATCCGGGTGGGTAAAAGCCGTTGCTATGTTTAGATATCCGGAGTGGGTAAAGCTGTTGCTATGTTAGAATATGCCGGGTGGGTACAGCCGTGGCTATGTTTAGATATCCGGTGGGTAAAAGCCGTTGCTATGTTTAGATATCCGGGTGGTAAAGCTGTTGCTATGTTTAGATATCCGGGTGGGTAAAGCTGTTGCTATGTTTAGATATCCGGGTGGGTAAAGCTGTTGCTATGTTTCAGATATCCGGGTGGGTAAAGCTGGTGCTATGTTTAGATATCCGGGTGGGTAAAGCTGTTGCTATGTTTAGATATCCGGGTGGGTAAAGCTATGTTTAGATATCCGGGTGGGTAAAGCTGTTGCTATGTTTAGATATCCGGGTGGGTAAAGCCGTTGCTATGTTTAGATATCCGGGTGGGTAAAGCTGTGGCTATGTTTAGATATCCGGGTGGGTAAAGCTGTTGCTATGTTTAGATATCCGGGTGGGTAAAGCCGTTGCTATGTTTAGATATCCGGGTGGGTAAAGCTGTTGCTATGTTTAGATATCCGGGTGGGTAAAGCTATGTTTAGATATCCGGGTGGGTAAAGCTGTGGCTATGTTTAGATATCCGGGTGGGTAAAGCTGTGGCTATGTTTAGATATCCGGGTGGGTAAAGCTGTGGCTATGTTTAGATATCCGGGTGGGTAAAGCCGTTGCTATGTTTAGATATCCGGGTGGGTAAAGCTGTGGCTATGTTTAGATATCGGGTGGGTAAAGCTGTGGCTATGTTTAGATATCCGGGTGTGGGTAAAAAGCCGTTGCTATTGTTATTAGATATCCGGGTGGGTAAAGCTGTGGCTATGTTTAGATATCCGGGTGGGTAAAGCCGTTGCTATGTTTAGATATCCGGGTGGGTAAGCTGTGGCTATGTTTAGATATCCGGGTGGGGTAAAGCCGCTGCTATGTTTAGATATCCGGGGTGGGTAAAGCTGTTGCTATGTTTTAGATATCCCGGGGTGGGTAAAGCTGTTGCTAATGTTTAGATATCCGGTGGGTAAAGCTGTTGCTATGGTTTTAGAATCCGGGTGGGTACGCTGTTGCTATGTTTAGATATCCGTGTGGGTAAGCTGTGGCTATGTTTAGATATCCGGTGGGGTAAAGCCGCTGCTATGTTTAGATATCCGGGTGGGTAAAGCTGTTGCTATGTTTAGATATCCGGGTGGGTAAAGCTGTTGCTATGTTTAGATATCCGGTGGGTAAAGCTGTGGCTATGTTTAGATATCCGGGTGGTAAAGCCGTTGCTATGTTTAGATATCCGGGTGGGTAAAGCTGTGGCTATGTTTAGATATCCGGGTGGGGTAAAGCCGTTGCTATGTTTAGATATCCGGGTGGGTAAAGCTGTTGCTATGTTTAGATATCCGGGTGGGTAAAGCTGTTGCTATGTTTAGATATCCGGGTGGGTAAAGTTTCTACCGCTTTGCCGTGTGGAGGGTTTTCAAACGTTCAGAATCACGTTGGCACGGTTCATGTCGGGTGCTTTTTCTCTGGGCGTGAAGCCTTTAATCTAAAAGATTTATGTCACTCACCGGCCCTGTGCTTAAACAACCTCTCTAATATTCCAGAACATGAAAATGTATTGCTTCACATATCAGAGCAACAGAAGATATATGGTGTACTTGTTTCTGACCAAAAACACAAATGGTTTCTATAGAACGCTCACCACTTATACAATTTACAAACCACTCACAGCTCTGGTTTGGGCTTTGCACGCGGGTGGAATCGTCTGACTGTTATTTTGGCATCTGGTCTGAATTGTGGAGTCTCCGCGTGGTCGTGTTTGGGTTCACATGCTTCCTCTGCAGGGTTCCGACGCCCCTGTGTACAGTAGAACAAAACACAGTCAAGACTTTCTCTCTGGAACTACAGACTTCCATTCCCTTTCTCTGTCATCATCACAGCAATTTATCTATTTACACAAAAACAAATACGATTCTATTTATAGAATTGTGTCATCACTTATTTATCGGTATAAATTAATATCTATCAGTGTATTATATTTTTCATTTTATATCTATATTTCACTGTTTTAATTCAATGGTCAATGCAAAACTGGTATGCAGGTTATTATATATATATATATATATATATATATGCATGCAAAATAAAATTTCAATGCATTACAATTAAAATATTTATGAATGTTTGAGTTTGTTTTCTATATTTAGAATTTCCTACATTTTAATTAAATTAGATATATTAGATTTATCAATATAATTATAATAATGTAATTTAAATGTTTTAAATAATAAATGATTTAAAATGATTCAAATTGCACTTATTTACACACAAAAACACACACACAACAAATATATAAATAAAAAATATATATATTTACGTTTATTTAGTCATTTTAGTACAGTATAGGGAGACCTCATAAATATTAATTGTGCAATACTAATAAATGTTAAAGTGAATAAAAACATGACATTTATTTAAATTTACATATTTGACCATATGGTCATTTTTTGTTTAATTTAAAATCAAAATATAACTATATTATCTAAAATAAATGTTAATAAATCAATTTCCTTTATGCCAAAATTTTAATTGCTTTTGTAATACATTTCATTATGTTATGATAAAAAATATATATGTATATATATTCTACTATTTTGTGCTATATGGCTCCAAAATGAAATGACATCTCTAAATTCATAAACATAAAGCATAAGATGCAAAACCTATACACCATCAGTGGAGCTTATAACATTCACAAAACAGCACTGAGAATCAAATATTTACATTTGCAAG
>QVTF01023808.1:0-49203 GCA_003573665.1 Oxygymnocypris stewartii | reverse complement strand
ATGGTGCTTGCAGTGGCAAAAAACACCACCCGGTTGCTAGGCGGTTGCTAGGGTTGTTGCTAGGCGGTTGCTAGGGTGTTCTGGGTGGTTGCTAGGGCGTTGCTAGGTGGTTGCTAGGATGTTCTGGTTGTTGCTAGGTCCTACACCATAGAAAGTCAATGGGGCAACTTTGGGACGCTCCTGCCCCCCAGGGGTGCAACTTTTACCCCATTTTGAGGTATGGTCTACAGAGCCTGCCAGCCTCTTCAAATGTGGCAAATTTCACATTTCTGTGAAATCCACTCTCTGAGCTATGAGGCGTCAAAGTTTTTCGCAATGTTAAGTCTATGCGTTTTTTTTGGCCGCTATTTCGCCCCTGGGGCGAACATCGTACCCCCGATCGCTTATAAAAGTCATAGCACACCATTCCCGATTAGGCCGCACGTTTTGACACCTCATTCATGGCTCTGTGGCAAAAACTGCGGGAGGAGTAGCGCGCCGAAGTTTGGTCAGGGCGAATAGTAATAACAATACTAGAATGTACATTTCCAGAAGAAAATGTGAATGGTGCTTGCAGTGGCAAAACTCGGCGCTGGACAGATACTAGTGACTAGCATGTTTGCTAGCATATTGTTAGCATGATTAGCATCTTGTTACCATATTGCTAGCATGATTAGTATGTTGCTAGCATGTTGCTAGCATGATTTTATCATGTTGCTAGCATGATTTTATCATGTTGCTAGTATGATTAGCATGTTGCTAGCATTATTTTAGCATGTCGCTAGCATGATTAGCATGTTGCTAGCATGATTAGCATATGGCTAGCATGTTGCTAGCATTATTCTAGCATGTTTCTAGCATGATTAGCATGTTGCTAGCATGATTAACATGTTGTTAGCATGTCGCTGGCATGATTCTAGCATGTTGCTAGCATGATTAGCATGTTGGTAGCATGTTGTTAGCATGATTCTAGCATGTCTTTAACATGATTAGCATGTTGCTAGCATGTTGCTAGCATTTTGCTAGCATGACTAGCATGTTTCTAGCATGTTGCTAGCATGTTGCTAGCGTGATTAGCATGTTGCTAGCATGTTGCTAGCATGATTAGCATGTTGCTAGCATGTTGCTAGCATGATTAGCATGTTGCTAGCATGTTGCTAGCATGATGCTAGCATGATTTTAGCATTATTATCATGTTGCTAGCATGTTGCTATCGTGATTAGCATGTTTCTAGCATGTTGCTAGCATGATTAGCATGTTGCTAGCATGTTGCTAGTGTGATTAGCATGTTTGCTAGCATGATTTTAGCGTGATTAGCATGTTGCTAGCATGATTAGCATGTTGCTAGCATGATTAGCATGTTGCTAGCATGTTGCTAGCATGATTAGCATGTTTGCTAGCATGTTGCTAGCATGATTAGCATTTTGCTAGCATGTTACTAGCGTGATAAGCATGTTGCTAGCATGTTGCTAGCATAATGCTAGCATGATTTTAGCATTATTAGCATGTTGCTAGCATGTTGCTAGTGTGATTAGCATGTTTCTAGCATGTTGCTAGCATGATTAGCATGTTGCTAGCATGTTACTAGCGTGATTAGCATGTTGCTAGCATGTTGCTAGCGTGATTAGCATGTTGCTAGCATGTTGCTAGCATAATGCTAGCATGTTGCTAGCATGATTAGCATGTTTCTAGCATGTTGCTAGCATGTTGCTAGCATGATTTTAGAGTCATTAGCATGTTTTTAGCATGTTGCTAGCATGATTAGCATGTGACTAGCATGATGCTAGCATGTTGCTAGCATGATTAGCATGTGACTAGCGTGTTGCTAGCATGATTAGCATGTTGCTAGCATGTTGCTAGCATGATTTTAGCATGATTAGCATGTTTGCTAGCATGATTTTAGCGTGATTAGCATGTTGCTAGCATGTTGCTAGCACAATTAGCATGTTGCTAGCATGTTGCTAGCGTGATTAGCATGTTGCTAGCATGTTGCTAGCATGATTAGCATGTTGCTAGCATGTTGCTAGCATGATTTTAGCATGATTAGCATGTTTGCTAACATGATTTTAGCGTGATTAGCATGTTGCTAGCATGATTAGCATGTTGCTAGCATGTTGCTAGCATGATTAGCATGTTGCTAGCATGTTGCTAGCATGATGCTAGCATGATTTTAGCATTATTAGCATGTTGCTAGCATGTTGCTAGCGTGATTAGCATGTTTCTAGCATGTTGCTAGCATGTTGCTAGCATGATTAGCATGTTGCTAGCATGTTGCTAGCATGATTAGCATGTTGCTAGCATTATTAGCATGTTGCTAGCATGTTGCTAGCATAATTAGCATGTTGCTAGCATGTTGCTAGCGTGATTAGCATGTTGCTAGCATGTTGCTAGCATGATTAGCATGTTGGTAGCATGTTGCTAGCATGATGCTAGCATGATTTTAGCATTATTAGCATGTTGCTAGCATGTTGCAAGCGTGATTAGCATGTTTCTAGCATGTTGCTAGCATGATTAGCATGTTGCTAGCATGTTGCTAGCATGATTTTAGCGTGATTAGCATGTTTTTAGCATGTTGCTAGCATGATTAGCATGTGACTAGCATGTGCTAGCATGATTAGCATGTTGCTAGCATGTTACTAGCATGATTAGCATGTGCTAGCATGATTTTAGCATGATTAGCATGTTGCTAGCATGATTTTAGCATGATTAGCATGTTGCTAGCATGTTGCTAGCATGATTAGCATGTTGCTAGCATGTTGTTAGCATTATTAGCATTTAGGCTAATCTGAGTGGTTGCTATGTTGTTACTAGGTGGTTGGTAGTTGTCACAGATGGTTACTATGGAGTTTGTAGCATTTATTGGCATGATTTAGTACTTAGCTAAGCGCTATTAGCATGTAGCTATTCACTGCTAGCATGTGTAGCATGTAGCAAGTCCTGTTTGCTAGCATGAGTCAAAAGAGCCAACCCCCATCTCTATACGATGTTCTGATGCAGAGATATTGGTCTTGCAAAAAAGTTGCTAGGGTACTCTGTTTGGTTGCTAGGGAGTGGCTTGGCAGCTGCCAATCATGAAGCTCCAAAGTCAGTGTGAATGTATAAACCAACCCCCATCTCTATACGATGTTCTGATGCAGAGATATAGGTCTTGCAAAACGGTTGCTAGGGTACTCTGTTTGGTTGCTAGGGAGTGGCTTGGCAGCTAGCAATCACGATACTCCAAAGGCTTCTTGTCAGTATGAATGATATAAACCAACTCCCACGCCTCTGTGACATTCAGAATGGAAGATATTCCTCTGTGAATTTTGGTTGCTAAGGTGCTCGACAATGGTTGCTAGGGCGTGGCCAGTGAGTGTTGAGGTGATTCAGGATTGGCTTCTTGCTGCCCCGAGTCAAACGAGCCCACCCTCATGTTTCTATGACACTTCTATCCTGAGATATCCCTTTGATCTCTTTCAATGGAAGTCTATGGGACGTGTTGCTAAGGTGCTCTAAATGGTTGCTAGGGGCGTGGCTTGATAGCTTCACAATGATCCTGAGATGCTGATTGGTCGTCTGAATCAAATGAGCCCACCCCCTTGTCTCTATGACACTGTGATCCAGAGTTATGTTCAATTGAAAAGCGGTTTCAAGTCAATGGGGCAACTTTGGGACGCTCTTGCCCCCCAGGGGTGCAAGTTTTACCCCATTGTGTGGTATGTTCTTACAGAGCCCGTCAGCCTCTTCAAATGTGGCAAATTTCAAATTTCTACGAAATCCACTCTCTGAGCTATGAGTCTGTGAATTTTGGTTGCTAAGGTGGTCGACAATGGTTGCTAGGGCGTGGCCAGTGTGTGTTGAGGTGATTCAGGATTGGCTGCTTGCTGCCCCGAGTCAAACGAGCCCACCCTCATGTTTCTATGACACTTCTATCCTGAGATATCCCTTTGATCTCTTTCAATGGAAGTCTATGGGACGTGTTGCTAAGGTGCTCTAAATGGTTGCTAGGGGCGTGGCTTGATAGCTTCACAATGATCCTGAGATGCTGATTGGTCGTCTGAATCAAATGAGCCCACCCCCTTGTCTCTATGACACTGTGATCCAGAGTTATGTTCAATTGAAAAGCGGTTTCAAGTCAATGGGGCAACTTTGGGACGCTCTTGCCCCCCAGGGGTGCAAGTTTTACCCCATTGTGTGGTATGTTCTTACAGAGCCCGTCAGCCTCTTCAAATGTGGCAAATTTCACATTTCTACGAAATCCACTCTCTGAGCTATGAGTCTGTGAATTTTGGTTGCTAAGGTGGTCGACAATGGTTGCTAGGGCGTGGCCAGTGTGTGTTGAGGTGATTCAGGATTGGCTGCTTGCTGCCCCGAGTCAAACGAGCCCACCCTCATGTTTCTATGACACTTCTATCCTGAGATATCCCTTTGATCTCTTTCAATGGAAGTCTATGGGACGTGTTGCTAAGGTGCTCTAAATGGTTGCTAGGGGCGTGGCTTGATAGCTTCACAATGATCCTGAGATGCTGATTGGTCGTCTGAGTCAAATGAGCCCGCCCCCTTGTCTCTATGACACTGTGATCCAGAGTTATGTTCAATTGAAAAGCGGTTCAATTGAAAGGACGGCCCATTTCATGGGCCGTCCTACACCATTGAAAGTCAATGGGGCAAATTTTAGTACCCTCCTGCCCCCCAGGGGCGCAACTTTTACCCCATTTTGAGGTATGGTCTTACAGAGCCTGCCAGCCTCTTCAAATGTGGCCAATTTCACATTTCTGTGAAATCCACTCTCTGAGCTACGAGGCGTCAAATTTTTTTCGCAATGTTAAGTCAATGGGGCAACTTTGGGACGCTCCTGCCCCCCAGGGGTGCAACTTTTACCCCATTTTGAGGTGTGGTCTTACAGAGCCTGCCAGCCTCTTCAAATGTGGCAAATTTCACATTTCTGTGAAATCCACTCTCTGAGCTACGAGGCGTCAAAGTTTTTCGCCATGTTAAGTCAATGCGTTTGATTTTGCCCCTATTTTGCCCCTGGGGCAAACATCGTACCCCCGATCGCTTATAAAAGTCATAGCACACGATTCCCGATTAGGCCGCACGTTTTGACACCTCATTCATGGCTCTGTGACAAAAACTGTGGGAGGAGTAGCGCGCCGAAATAAAGTGGAAGAAGAAGAAGAAGAATAATAAGTATGAGCAATAACAATACTGTGCTTTGCCATTAAAATGGCAAGCACCATTAATAAGTATGAGCAATAACAATACTGTGCTTTGCCATTAAAATGGCAAGCACCATTAATAAGTATGAGCAATAACAATACTGTGCTTTGCCATTAAAATGGCAAGCACCATTAATAATAAGTATGAGCAATAACAATACTGTGCTTTGCCATTAAAATGGCAAGCACCATTAACTAGAATGTACATTTCCAGAAGAAAATGTGAATGGTGCTTGCAGTGGCAAAAAACACCACCCGGTTGCTAGGGCGTTGCTAGGGTTGTTGCTAGGCGGTTGCTAGGGTGTTCTGGGTGGTTGCTAGGTCGTTGCTAGGCGGTTGCTAGGATGTTCTGGGTGGTTGTTAGGTCATTTCATGGGCCGTCCTACACCATAGAAAGTCAATGGGGCAACTTTGGGACGCTCCTGCCCCCCAAGGGTGCAACTTTAACCCCATTTTGAGGTATGGTCTTACAGAGCCTGCCAGCCTCTTCAAATGTGGCAAATTTCACATTTCTGTGAAATCCACTCTCTGAGCTACGAGGCGTCAAAGTTTTTCGCAATGTTAAGTCTATGAGTTTTTTTGGGCCGCTATTTCGCCCCTGGGGCGAACATCGTACCCCCGATCGCTTATAAAAGTCATAGCACACCATTCCCGATTAGGCCGCACGTTTTGACACCTCATTCATGGCTCTGTGGCAAAAACTGCGGGAGGAGTAGCGCGCCGAAGTTTGGTCAGGGCGAATAGTAATAACAATACTAGAATGTACATTTCCAGAAGAAAATGTGAATGGTGCTTGCAGTGGCAAAAAACACCACCCGGTTGCTAGGGTAATGTACACGATTGAATACGAGCCAACAATCATGTCTGTACGGTTGCTAGGATGTTCTGGGTGGTTGCTAGGGTGTTCTGGGTGGTTGCTAGGGTGTTGCTAGGGTGTTCTGGGTGGTTGCTAGGGTGTTGCTAGGTGGTTGCTAGGGTGTTCTGGGTGGTTGCTAGGCGGTTGCTAGGTGGTTGCTAGGGTGTTCTGGGTGGTTGCTAGGGCGTTGCTAGGCGGTTGCTAGGGTGTTCTGGGTGGTTGCTAGGGTGTTGCTAGGTGGTTGCTAGGGTGTTCTGGGTGGTTGCTAGGGTGTTGCTAGGTGGTTGCTAGGGTGTTCTGGGTGGTTGCTAGGGCGTTGCTAGGGTGTTCTGGGTGGTCGCTAGGGTGTTGCTAGGTGGTTGCTAGGGTGTTCTGGGTGGTTGCTAGGGCGTTGCTAGGTGGTTGCTAGGGTAATCTGGGTGGTTGCTAGGCGGTTGCTAGGTGGTTGCTAGGGTGTTCTGGGTGGTTGCTAGTGCGTTGCTAGGCGGTTGCTAGGGTGTTCTGGGTGGTTGCTAGGCGGTTGCTAGGTGGTTGCTAGGGTGTTCTGGGTGGTTGCTAGGGTGTTGCTAGGTGGTTGGTAGGGTGTTCTGGGTGGTTGCTAGGGCGTTGCTAGGGTGTTCTGGGTGGTCGCTAGGGTGTTGCTAGGTGGTTGCTAGGGTGTTCTGGGTGGTTGCTAGGGAGTTGCTAGGTGGTTGCTAGGGTAATCTGGGTGGTTGCTAGGCGGTTGCTAGGGTGTTCTGGGTGGTTGCTAGGGTGTTCTGGGTGGTTGCTAGGGTGTTGCTAGGTGGTTGCTAGGGTGTTCTGGGTGGTTGCTAGGGCGTTGCTAGGTGGTTACTAGGGTGTTCTGGGTGGTTGCTAGGCGGTTGCTAGGGTGTTCTGGGTGGTTGCTAGGGTGTTGCTAGGTGGTTGCTAGGGTGTTCTGGGTGGTTGCTAGGTGGTTGCTAGGGTGTTCTGGGTGGTTGCTAGGGTGTTGCTAGGTGGTTGCTAGGGTGTTCTGGGTGGTTGCTAGGCGGTTGCTAGGGTGTTCTGGGTGGTTGCTAGGGTGTTGCTAGGCGGTTGCTAGGGTGTTCTGGGTGGTTGCTAGGGTGTTGCTAGGTGGTTGCTAGGGTGTTCTGGGTGGTTGCTAGGCGGTTGCTAGGGTGTTCTGTGTGGTTGCTAGGGTGTTGCTAGGTGGTTGCTAGGGTGTTCTGGGTGGTTGCTAGGCGGTTGCTAGGGTGTTCTGGGTGGTTGCTAGGGTGTTGCTAGGCGGTTGCTAGGGTGTTCTGGGTGGTTTCTAGGGCGTTGCTAGGCAGTTGCTAGGGTGTTCTGGGTGGTTTCTAGGCAGTTGCTAGGGTGTTCGGGCGGTTGCTAGGGTGTTATGTGTGGTTGCTATGGTGTTACTAGGTGGTTGGTGGTTGTCACAGATGGTTACTATGGAGTTTGTAGCATTTTATTGGCATGATTTAGCACTTAGCTAAGCGCTATTAGCATGTAGCTATTCACTGCTAGCATGTGTAGCATGTAGCAAGTCCTGTTTGCTAGCATGAGTCAAAAGAGCCAACCCCCATCTCTATACGATGTTCTGATGCAGAGATATTGGTCTTGCAAAACGGTTGCTAGGGTACTCTGTTTGGTTGCTAGGGAGTGGCTTGGCAGCTGCCAATCATGAAGCTCCAAAGTCAGTGTGAATGTATAAACCAACCCCCATCTCTCTACGATGTTCTGATGCAGAGATATAGGTCTTGCAAAACGGTTGCTAGGGTACTCTGTTTGGTTGCTAGGGAGTGGCTTGGCAGCTAGCAATCACGATACTCCAAAGGCTTCTTGTCAGTATGAATGATATAAAACAACTCCCACGCCTCTGTGACATTCAGAATGGAAGATATTCCTCTGTGAATTTTGGTTGCTAAGGTGATCGACAATGGTTGCTAGGGCGTGGCCAGTGAGTGTTGAGGTGATTCAGGATTGGCTGCTTGCTGCCCCGAGACAAAGGAGCCCACCCTCATGTTTCTATGACACTTCTATCCTGAGATATCCCTTTGATCTCTTTCAATGGAAGTCTATGGGACGTGTTGCTAAGGTGCTCTAAATGGTTGCTAGGGGCGTGGCTTGATAGCTTCACAATGATCCTGAGATGCTGATTGGTCGTCTGAGTCAAATGAGCCCGCCCCCTTGTCTCTATGACACTGTGATCCAGAGTTATGTTCAATTGAAAAGCGGTTTCAAGTCAATGGGGCAACTTTGGGACGCTCTTGCCCCCCAGGGGTGCAAGTTTTACCCCATTGTGTGGTATGTTCTTACAGAGCCCGTCAGCCTCTTCAAATGTGGCAAATTTCAAATTTCTACGAAATCCACTCTCTGAGCTATGAGTCTGTGAATTTTGGTTGCTAAGGTGGTCGACAATGGTTGCTAGGGCGTGGCCAGTGTGTGTTGAGGTGATTCAGGATTGGCTGCTTGCTGCCCCGAGTCAAACGAGCCCACCCTCATGTTTCTATGACACTTCTATCCTGAGATATCCCTTTGATCTCTTTCAATGGAAGTCAATGGGACGTGTTGCTAAGGTGCTCTAAATGGTTGCTAGGGGCGTGGCTTGATAGCTTCACAATGATCCTGAGATGCTGATTGGTCGTCTGAGTCAAATGAGCCCGCCCCCTTGTCTCTATGACACTGTGATCCAGAGTTATGTTCAATTGAAAAGCGGTTCAATTGAAAGGACGGCCCATTTCATGGGCCGTCCTACACCATTGAAAGTCAATGGGGCAAATTTTAGTACCCTCCTGCCCCCCAGGGGTGCAACTTTTACCCCATTTTGAGGTATGGTCTTACAGAGCCTGCCAGCCTCTTCAAATGTGGCCAATTTCACATTTCTGTGAAATCCACTCTCTGAGCTACGAGGCGTAAATTTTTTTTCGCCATGTTAAGTCAATGGGGCAACTTTGGGACGCTCCTGCCCCCCAGGGGTGCAACTTTTACCCCATTTTGAGGTGTGGTCTTACAGAGCCTGCCAGCCTCTTCAAATGTGGCAAATTTCACATTTCTGTGAAATCCACTCTCTGAGCTACGAGGCGTCAAAGTTTTTCGCCATGTTAAGTCAATGCGTTTGATTTTGCCCCTATTTTGCCCCTGGGGCAAACATCGTACCCCCGATCGCTTATAAAAGTCATAGCACACGATTCCCGATTAGGCCGCACGTTTTGACACCTCATTCATGGCTCTGTGACAAAAACTGTGGGAGGAGTAGCGCGCCGAAATAAAAGTGGAAGAAGAAGAAGAAGAATAATAATAAGTATGAGCAATAACAATACTGTGCTTTGCCATTAAAATGGCAAGCACCATTAACTAGAATGTACATTTCCTGAAGAAAATGTGAAATGGTGCTTGCAGTGGCAAAAAACACCACCCGGTTGCCAGGCGGTTGCTAGGGTTGTTGCTAGGCAGTTGCTAGGGTGTTCTGGGTGGTTGCTAGGGCGTTGCTAGGCGGTTGCTAGGATGTTCTGGGTGGTTGCTAGGTCCTACACCATAGAAAGTCAATGGGGCAACTTTGGGACGCTCCTGCCCCCCAGGGGTGCAACTTTTACCCCATTTTGAGGTATGGTCCTACAGAGCCTGCCAGCCTCTTCAAATGTGGCAAATTTCACATTTCTGTGAAATCCACTCTCTGAGCTATGAGGCGTCAACGTTTTTCGCAATGTTAAGTCTATGCGTTTTTTTTGGCCGCTATTTCGCCCCTGGGGCGAACATCGTACCCCCGATCGCTTATAAAAGTCATAGCACACCATTCCCGATTAGGCCGCACGTTTTGACACCTCATTCATGGCTCTGTGGCAAAAACTGCGGGAGGAGTAGCGCGCCGAAGTTTGGTCAGGGCGAATAGTAATAACAATACTAGAATGTACATTTCCAGAAGAAAATGTGAATGGTGCTTGCAGTGGCAAAAAACACCACCCGGTTGCTAGGCGGTTGCTAGGGTTGTTGCTAGGCGGTTGCTAGGGTGTTCTGGGTGGTTGCTAGGGCGTTGCTAGGCGGTTGCTAGGATGTTCTGGGTGGTTGCTAGGTCCTACACCATAGAAAGTCAATGGGGCAACTTTGGGACGCTCCTGCCCCCCAGGGGTGCAACTTTTACCCCATTTTGAGGTATGGTCCTACAGAGCCTGCCAGCCTCTTCAAATGTGGCAAATTTCACATTTCTGTGAAATTCACTCTCTGAGCTATGAGGCGTCAAAGTTTTTCGCAATGTTAAAGTCTATGCGTTTTTTTTGGCCGCTATTTCGCCCCTGGGGCGAACATCGTACCCCCGATCGCTTATAAAAGTCATAGCACACCATTCCCGATTAGGCCGCACGTTTTGACACCTCATTCATGGCTCTGTGGCAAAAACTGCGGGAGGAGTAGCGCGCCGAAGTTTGGTCAGGGCGAATAGTAATAACAATACTAGAATGTACATTTCCAGAAGAAAATGTGAATGGTGCTTGCAGTGGCAAAAAACACCACCCGGTTGCTAGGGCGTTGCTAGGGTTGTTGCTAGGCGGTTGCTAGGGTGTTCTGGGTGGTTGCTAGGTCGTTGCTAGGCGGTTGCTAGGATGTTCTGGGTGGTTGTTAGGTCATTTCATGGGCCGTCCTACACCATAGAAAGTCAATGGGGCAACTTTGGGACGCTCCTGCCCCCCAAGGGTGCAACTTTAACCCCATTTTGAGGTATGGTCTTACAGAGCCTGCCAGCCTCTTCAAATGTGGCAAATTTCACATTTCTGTGAAATCCACTCTCTGAGCTACGAGGCGTCAAAGTTTTTCGCAATGTTAAGTCTATGCGTTTTTTTTGGCCGCTATTTCGCCCCTGGGGCGAACATCGTACCCCCGATCGCTTATAAAAGTCATAGCACACCATTCCCGATTAGGCCGCACGTTTTGACACCTCATTCATGGGTCTATGACAAACTTTGCAGGAGGAGTAGCGTGCCGAAGTATTGTCAGGGCGAATAGTAATAACAATACTAGAATGTACATTTCCAGAAGAAAATGTGAATGGTGCTTGCAGTGGCAAAACTCGGCGCTGGACAGATACTAGTGACTAGCATGTTTGCTAGCATATTTTTAGCATGATTAGCATCTTGTTACCATATTGCTAGCATGATTAGCATGTTGCTAGCATGTTGCTAGCATGATTTTATCATGTTGCTAGCATGATTTTATCATGTTGCTAGTATGATTAGCATGTTGCTAGCATTATTTTAGCATGTCGCTAACATGATTAGCATGTTGTTTGCATGTTGCTAGCATGATTAACATTGTTGCTAGCATGTTGCTAGCATGATTAGCATGTTGCTAGCATGTTGCTAGCATGATTAGCATGTTGCTAGCATGTTGCTAGCATGATTAGCATGTTGCTAGCATGTTGTTAACATGATTCTAACATGTCGCTAACATGATTAGCATGTTGCTAGCATGTTGCTAGCATGTTGCTAGCATGATTAGCATGTTGCTAGCATGTTGCTAACATGATTAGCATGTTGCTAGCATGATTAGCATGTTGCTAGCATGATTAGCATGTTTCTAGCATGTTGCTAGCATGTTGCTAGCATGTTGCTAGCGTGATTAGCATGTTGCTAGCATGTTGCTAGCATGATTAGCATATTGCTAGCATGTTGCTAGCATGATTAGCATGTTGCTAGCATGATGCTAGCATGATTTTAGCATTATTAGCATGTTGCTAGCATGTTGCTAGCGTGATTAGCATGTTTCTAGCATGTTGCTAGCATGATTTTAGCGTGATTAGCATGTTTTTAGCATGTTGCTAGCATGATTAGCATGTGACTAGCATGTTGCTAGCATGATTAGCATGTTGCTAGCATGTTGCTAGCATGATTTTAACATGATTAGCATGTTTGCTAGCATGATTTTAGCGTGATTAGCATGTTGCTAGCATGATAAGCATGTTGCTAGCATGATTAGCATGTTGCTAGCATGTTTGCTAGCATGTTGCTAGCGTGATTAGCATGTTGCTAGCATGTTTGCTAGCATGTTGCTAGCATGTTTGCTAGCATGTTGCTAGCGTGATTAGCATGTTGCTAGCATGTTGCTAGCATGATTAGCATGTTGCTAGCATGTTGCTAGCATGATGCTAGCATGATTTTAGCATTATTAGCATGTTTCTAGCATGTTGCTAGCATGATTAGCATGTTGTTAGCATGTTGATAGCATGATTTTAGCGTGATTAGCATGTTTTTAGCATGTTGCTAGCATGATTAGCATGTGACTAGCATGTTGCTAGCATGTTGCTAGCGTGATTAGCATGTTGCTAGCATGTTGCTAGCATGATTAGCATGTTGCTAGCATGTTGCTAGCATGATTAGGATGTTGCTAGCATGTTGCTAGCATGATTAGCATGTTGCTAGCATGTTGCTAGCATGATGCTAGCATGATTTTATTATTATTAGCATGTTGCTAGCCTGTTGCTAGTGTGATTAGCATGTTTCTAGCATGTTGCTAGCATGATTAGCATGTTGCTAGCATGTTGCTAGCATGATTTTAGCGTGATTAGCATGTTTTTAGCATGTTGCTAGCATGATTAGCATGTGACTAGCATGTTGCTAGCATGATTAGCATGTTGCTAGCATGTTGCTAGCATGATTAGCATGTTGCTAGCATGTTGCTAGCATGATGCTAGCATGATTTTAGCATTATTAGCATGTTGCTAGCATGTTGCTAGCATGATTAGCATGTTGCTAGCATGTTGCTAGCATGATTTTAGCGTGATTAGCATGTTTTTAGCATGTTGCTAGCATGATTAGCATGTGACTAGCATGTTGCTAGCATGATTAGCATGTTGCTAGCATGATTTTAGCATGATTAGCATGTTTGCTAACATGATTTTAGCGTGATTAGCATGTTGCTAGCATGTTGCTAGCATGATTTTAGCGTGAATTGCATGTTTTTAGCATGTTTGCTAGCATGATTAGCATGTGACTAGCATGTTTGCTAGCATGATTAGCATGTGACTAGCATGTTGCTAGCATGTTGCTAGCATGATTAGCATGTTGCTAGCATGTTGCTAGCATGATTAGCATGTTGCTAGCATGATTTTAGCGTGATTAGCATGTTGCTAGCATGATTAGCATGTTGCTAGCATGTTGCTAGCATGATTAGCATTTAGGGTAATCTGAGTGGTTGCTATGGTGTTACTAGGTGGTTGGTAGTTGTCACAGATGGTTACTATGGAGTTTGTAGCATTTTATTGGCATGATTTAGCACTTAGCTAAGCGCTATTAGCATGTAGCTATTCACTGCTAGCATGTGTAGCATGTAGCAAGTCCTGTTTGCTAGCATGAGTCAAAAGAGCCAACCCCCATCTCTATACGATGTTCTGATGCAGAGATATTGGTCTTGCAAAATGGTTGCTAGGGTACTCTGTTTGGTTGCTAGGGAGTGGCTTGGCAGCTGCCAATCATGAAGCTCCAAAGTCAGTGTGAATGTATAAACCAACCCTCATCTCTCTACGATGTTCTGATGCAGAGATATAGGTCTTGCAAAACGGTTGCTAGGGTACTCTGTTTGGTTGCTAGGGAGTGGCTTGGCAGCTAGCAATCACGATACTCCAAAGGCTTCTTGTCAGTATGAATGATATAAACCAACTCCCACGCCTCTGTGACATTCAGAATGGAAGATATTCCTCTGTGAATTTTGGTTGCTAAGGTGATCGACAATGGTTGCTAGGGCGTGGCCAGTGAGTGTTGAGGTGATTCAGGATTGGCTGCTTGCTGCCCCGAGACAAAGGAGCCCACCCTCATGTTTCTATGACACTTCTATCCTGAGATATCCCTTTGATCTCTTTCAATGGAAGTCTATGGGACGTGTTGCTAAGGTGCTCTAAATGGTTGCTAGGGGCGTGGCTTGATAGCTTCACAATGATCCTGAGATGCTGATTGGTCGTCTGAGTCAAATGAGCCCGCCCCCTTGTCTCTATGACACTGTGATCCAGAGTTATGTTCAATTGAAAAGCGGTTTCAAGTCAATGGGGCAACTTTGGGACGCTCTTGCCCCCCAGGGGTGCAAGTTTTACCCCATTGTGTGGTATGTTCTTACAGAGCCCGTCAGCTTCTTGAAATGTGGCAAATTTCACATTTCTACGAAATCCACTCTCTGAGCTATGAGTCTGTGAATTTTGGTTGCTAAGGTGGTCGACAATGGTTGCTAGGGCGTGGCCAGTGTGTGTTGAGGTGATTCAGGATTGGCTGCTTGCTGCCCCGAGTCAAACGAGCCCACCCTCATGTTTCTATGACACTTCTATCCTGAGATATCCCTTTGATCTCTTTCAATGGAAGTCGATGGGACGAGTTGCTAAGGTGCTCTAAATGGTTGCTAGGGGCGTGGCTTGATAGCTTCACAATGATCCTGAGATGCTGATTGGTCGTCTGAGTCAAATGAGCCCGCCCCCTTGTCTCTATGACACTGTGATCCAGAGTTATGTTCAATTGAAAAGCGGTTCAATTGAAAGGACGGCCCATTTCATGGGCCGTCCTACACCATTGAAAGTCAATGGGGCAAATTTTAGTACCCTCCTGCCCCCCAGGGGTGCAACTTTTACCCCATTTTGAGGTATGGTCTTACAGAGCCTGCCAGCCTCTTCAAATGTGGCCAATTTCACATTTCTGTGAAATCCACTCTCTGAGCTACGAGGCGTCAAATTTTTTTCGCAATGTTAAGTCAATGGGGCAACTTTGGGACGCTCCTGCCCCCCAGGGGTGCAACTTTTACCCCATTTTGAGGTGTGGTCTTACAGAGCCTGCCAGCCTCTTCAAATGTGGCAAATTTCACATTTCTGTGAAATCCACTCTCTGAGCTACGAGGCGTCAAAGTTTTTCGCCATGTTAAGTCAATGCGTTTGATTTTGCCCCTATTTTGCCCCTGGGGCAAACATCGTACCCCCGATCGCTTATAAAAGTCATAGCACACGATTCCCGATTAGGCCGCACGTTTTGACACCTCATTCATGGCTCTGTGACAAAAACTGTGGGAGGAGTAGCGCGCCGAAATAAAAGTGGAAGAAGAAGAAGAAGAAGAAGAATAATAAGTATGAGCAATAACAATACTGTGCTTTGCCATTAAAATGGCAAGCACCATTAACTAGAATGTACATTTCCAGAAGAAAATGTGAATGGTGCTTGCAGTGGCAAAAAACACCACCCGGTTGCTATGCGGTTGCTAGGGTTGTTGCTAGGCGGTTGCTAGGGTGTTCTGGGTGGTTGCTAGGGTGTTGCTAGGCGGTTGCTAGGATGTTCTGGGTGGTTGCTAGCTCCTACACCATAGAAAGTCAATGGGGCAACTTTGGGACGCTCCTGCCCCCCAGGGGTGCAACTTTTACCCCATTTTGAGGTATGGTCCTACAGAGCCTGCCAGCCTCTTCAAATGTGGCAAATTTCACATTTCTGTGAAATCCACTCTCTGAGCTATGAGGCGTCAAAGTTTTTCGCAATGTTAAGTCTATGCGTTTTTTTTGGCCGCTATTTCGCCCCTGGGGCGAACATCGTACCCCCGATCGCTTATAAAAGTCATAGCACACCATTCCCGATTAGGCCGCACGTATTGACACCTCATTCATGGCTCTGTGGCAAAAACTGCGGGAGGAGTAGCGCGCCGAAGTTTGGTCAGGGCGAATAATAATAACAATACTAGAATGTACATTTCCAGAAGAAATGTGAATGGTGCTTGCAGTGGCAAAAAACACCACCCGGTTGCTAGGCGGTTGCTAGGGTGTTTGCTAGGCGGTTGCTAGGGTGTTCTGGGTGGTTGCTAGGGCGTTGCTAGGCGGTTGCTAGGATGTTCTGGGTGGTTGCTAGGTCCTACACCATAGAAAGTCAATGGGGCAACTTTGGGACGCTCCTGCCCCCCAGGGGTGCAACTTTTACCCCATTTTGAGGTATGGTCCTACAGAGCCTGCCAGCCTCTTCAAATGTGGCAAATTTCACATTTCTGTGAAATTCACTCTCTGAGCTATGAGGCGTCAAAGTTTTTCGCAATGTTAAGTCTATGCGTTTTTTTTTGGCCGCTATTTCGCCCCTGGGGCGAACATCGTACCCCCGATCGATTATAAAAGTCATAGCACACCATTCCCGATTAGGCCGCACGTTTTGACACCTCATTCATGGCTCTGTGGCAAAAACTGCGGGAGGAGTAGCGCGCCGAAGTTTGGTCAGGGCGAATAGTAATAACAATACTAGAATGTACATTTCCAGAAGAAAATGTGAATGGTGCTTGCAGTGGCAAAACTCGGCGCTGGACAGATACTAGTGACTAGCATGTTTGCTAGCATATTTTTAGCATGATTAGCATCTTGTTACCATATTGCTAGCATGATTAGCATGTTGCTAGCATGTTGCTAGCATGATTTTATCATGTTGCTAGCATGATTTTATCATGTTGCTAGTATGATTAGCATGTTGCTAGCATTATTTTAGCATGTCGCTAGCATGATAAGCATGTTGCTAGCATGATTAGCATATGGCTAGCATGTTGCTAGCATTATTCTAGCATGTTGCTAGCATAATGCTAGCATGATTTTAGCATTATTAGCATGTTGCTAGCATGTTGTTAGTGTGATTAGCATGTTTCTAGCATGTTGCTAGCATGATTAGCATGTTGCTAGCATGTTACTAGCATGATTAGCATGTTGCTAGCATAATGCTAGCATGTTGCTAGCATAATGCTAGCATGTTGCTAGCATGATTAGCATGTTTGCTAGCATGTTGCTAGCATAATGCTAGCATGATTTTAGCATTATTAGCAAGTTGCTAGCATGTTGCTAGTGTGATTAGCATGTTTCTAGCATGTTGCTAGCATGATTAGCATGTTGCTAGCATGTTGCTAGCATGATTTTAGCGTCATTAGCATGTTTTTAGCATGTTGCTAGCATGATTAGCATGTGACTAGCATGTTGCTAGCATGTTGCTAGCATGATTAGCATGTGACTAGCGTGTTGCTAGCATGATTAGCATGTTGCTAGCATGTTGCTAGCATGATTTTAGCATGATTAGCATGTTTGCTAGCATGATTTTAGCGTGATTAGCATGTTGCTAGCATGTTGCTAGCACAATTAGCATGTTGCTAGCATGTTGCTAGCGTGATTAGCATGTTGCTAGCATGTTGCTAGCATGATTAGCATGTTGCTAGCATGTTGCTAGCATGATATTAGCATGATTAGCATGTTGCTAGCATGATTAGCATGTTGCTAGCATGATTAGCATGTTGCTAGCATGTTGCTTGCATGATTTTAGCGTGATTAGCATGTTGCTAGCATGTTGCTAGCATGATTTTAGCGTGATTAGCATGTTTTTAGCATGTTTGCTAGCATGATTAGCATGTGACTAGCATGTTGCTAGCATGTTGCTAGCATGATTAGCATGTTGCTAGCATGTTGCTAGCGTGATTAGCATGTTTCTAGCATGTTGCTAGCATGATTAGCATGTTGCTAGCATGTTGCTAGCATGATTAGCATTTAGGGTAATCTGAGTGGTTGCTATGTTGTTACTAGGTGGTTGGTAGTTGTCACAGATGGTTACTATGGAGTTTGTAGCATTTAATTGGCATGATTTAGCACTTAGCTAAGCGCTATTAGCATGTAGCTATTCACTGCTAGCATGTGTAGCATGTAGCAAGTCCTGTTTGCTAGCATGAGTCAAAAGAGCCAACCCCCATCTCTATACGATGTTCTGATGCAGAGATATTGGTCTTGCAAAATGATTGCTAGGGTACTCTGTTTGGTTGCTAGGGAGTGGCTTGGCAGCTGCCAATCATGAAGCTCCAAAGTCAGTGTGAATGTATAAACCAACCCCCATCTCTCTACGATGTTCTGATGCAGAGATATAGGTCTTGCAAAACGGTTGCTAGGGTACTCTGTTTGGTTGCTAGGGAGTGGCTTGGCAGCTAGCAATCACGATACTCCAAAGGCTTCTTGTCAGTATGAATGATATAAACCAACTCCCACGCCTCTGTGACATTCAGAATGGAAGATATTCCTCTGTGAATTTTGGTTGCTAAGGTGATCGACAATGGTTGCTAGGGCGTGGCCAGTGAGTGTTGAGGTGATTCAGGATTGGCTGCTTGCTGCCCCGAGACAAAGGAGCCCACCCTCATGTTTCTATGACACTTCTATCCTGAGATATCCCTTTGATCTCTTTCAATGGAAGTCTATGGGACGTGTTGCTAAGGTGCTCTAAATGGTTGCTAGGGGCGTGGCTTGATAGCTTCACAATGATCCTGAGATGCTGATTGGTCATCTGAGTCAAATGAGCCCGCCCCCTTGTCTCTATGACACTGTGATCCAGAGTTATGTTCAATTGAAAAGCGGTTTCAAGTCAATGGGGCAACTTTGGGACGCTCTTGCCCCCCAGGGGTGCAAGTTTTACCCCATTGTGTGGTATGTTCTTACAGAGCCCGTCAGCCTCTTCAAATGTGGCAAATTTCACATTTCTACGAAATCCACTCTCTGAGCTATGAGTCTGTGAATTTTGGTTGCTAAGGTGGTCGACAATGGTTGCTAGGGCGTGGCCAGTGTGTGTTGAGGTGATTCAGGATTGGCTGCTTGCTGCCCCGAGTCAAACGAGCCCACCCTCATGTTTCTATGACACTTCTATCCTGAGATATCCCTTTGATCTCTTTCAATGGAAGTCAATGGGACGTGTTGCTAAGGTGCTCTAAATGGTTGCTAGGGGCGTGGCTTGATAGCTTCACAATGATCCTGAGATGCTGATTGGTCGTCTGAGTCAAATGAGCCCGCCCCCTTGTCTCTATGACACTGTGATCCAGAGTTATGTTCAATTGAAAAGCGGTTCAATTGAAAGGACGGCCCATTTCATGGGCCGTCCTACACCATTGAAAGTCAATGGGGCAAATTTTAGTACCCTCCTGCCCCCCAGGGGTGCAACTTTTACCCCATTTTGAGGTATGGTCTTACAGAGCCTGCCAGCCTCTTCAAATGTGGCCAATTTCACATTTCTGTGAAATCCACTCTCTGAGCTACGAGGCGTCAATTTTTTTTCGCCATGTTAAGTCAATGGGGCAACTTTGGGACGCTCCTGCCCCCCAGGGGTGCAACTTTTACCCCATTTTGAGGTGTGGTCTTACAGAGCCTGCCAGCCTCTTCAAATGTGGCAAATTTCACATTTCTGTGAAATCCACTCTCTGAGCTACGAGGCGTCAAAGTTTTTCGCCATGTTAAGTCAATGCGTTTGATTTTGCCCCTATTTTGCCCCTGGGGCAAACATCGTACCCCCGATCGCTTATAAAAGTCATAGCACACGATTCCCGATTAGGCCGCACGTTTTGACACCTCATTCATGGCTCTGTGACAAAAACTGTGGGAGGAGTAGCGCGCCGAAATAAAAGTGGAAGAAGAAGAATAATAATAAGTATGAGCAATAACAATACTGTGCTTTGCCATTAAAATGGCAAGCACCATTAATAATAAGTATGAGCAATAACAATACTGTGCTTTGCCATTAAAATGGCAAGCACCATTAACTAGAATGTACATTTCCAGAAGAAAATGTGAATGGTGCTTGCAGTGGCAAAAAACACCACCCGGTTGCTAGGCGGTTGCTAGGGTTGTTGCTAGGCGGTTGCTAGGGTGTTCTGGGTGGTTGCTAGGGCGTTGCTAGGCGGTTGCTAGGATGTTCTGGGTGGTTGCTAGGTCCTACACCATAGAAAGTCAATGGGGCAACTTTGGGACGCTCCTGCCCCTCAGGGGTGCAACTTTTACCCCATTTTGAGGTATGGTCCTACAGAGCCTGCCAGCCTCTTCAAATGTGGCAAATTTCACATTTCTGTGAAATCCACTCTCTGAGCTATGAGGCGTCAAAGTTTTTCGCAATGTTAAGTCTATGCGTTTTTTTTTGGACGCTATTTCGCCCCTGGGGCGAACATCGTACCCCCGATCGCTTATAAAAGTCATAGCACACCATTCCCGATTAGGCCGCACGTTTTGATACCTCATTCATGGCTCTGTGGCAAAAACTGCGGGAGGAGTAGCGTGCCGAAGTTTGGTCAGGGCGAATAGTAATAACAATACTAGAATGTACATTTCCAGAAGAAAATGTGAATGGTGCTTGCAGTGGCAAAAAACACCACCCGGTTGCTAGGCGGTTGCTAGGGTTGTTGCTAGGCGGTTGCTAGGGTGTTCTGGGTGGTTGCTAGGGCGTTGCTAGGCGGTTGCTAGGATGTTCTGGGTGGTTGCTAGGTCCTACACCATAGAAAGTCAATGGGGCAACTTTGGGACGCTCCTGCCCCCCAGGGGTGCAACTTTTACCCCATTTTGAGTTATGGTCCTACAGAGCCTGCCAGCCTCTTCAAATGTGGCAAATTTCACATTTCTGTGAAATCCACTCTCTGAGCTATGAGGCGTCAAAGTTTTTCGCAATGTTAAGTCTATGCGTTTTTTTGGCCGCTATTTCGCCCCTGGGGCGAACATCGTACCCCCGATCGCTTATAAAAGTCATAGCACACCATTCCCGATTAGGCCGCACGTATTGACACCTCATTCATGGCTCTGTGGCAAAAACTGCGGGAGGAGTAGCGCGCCGAAGTTTGGTCAGGGCGAATAGTAATAACAATACTAGAATGTACATTTCCAGAAGAAAATGTGAATGGTGCTTGCAGTGGCAAAACTCGGCGCTGGACAGATACTAGTGACTATCATGTTTGCTAGCATATTTTTAGCATGATTAGCATCTTGTTACCATATTGCTAGCATGATTAGCATGTTGTTAGCATGTTGCTAGCATGATTTTATCATGTTGCTAGCATGATTTTATGATGTTGCTAGTATGATTAGCATGTTGCTAGCATTATTTTAGCATGTCGCTAGCATGATTAGCATGTTGCAAGCATGATTAGCATATGGCTAGCATGTTGCTAGCATTATTCTAGCATGTTGCTAGCATGATTAGCATGTTGCTAGCATGATTAGCATGTTTGCTAACATGTCGCTAGCATGTTGTTAGCATGTCGCTTGCATGATTCTAGCATGTTGCTAGCATGATTAGCATGTTGCTAGCATGTCGCTAGCATGATTAGCATGTCGCTAGCATGTTGCTAGCATGATTAGCATGTTGTTAGCATGTTGCTAGCATGATTAGCATTGTTGTTAGCATGTTGCTAGCATGATTAGCATGTTGCTAGCATGTTGCTAGCATGATTAGCATGTTGCTAGCATGTTGCTAGCATGATTAGCATGTTGCTAGCATGTTGTTAACATGATTCTAACATGTCGCTAACATGATTAGCATGTTGCTAGCATGTTGCTAACATGATTAGCATGTTGCTAGCATGTTGCTAGCATGATTAGCATGTTGCTAGCATGATTAGCATGTTTCTAGCATGTTGCTAGCATGTTGCTAGCGTGATTAGCATGTTGCTAGCATGTTGCTAGCATGATTAGCATATTGCTAGCATGTTGCTAGCATGATTAGCATGTTGCTAGCATGTTGCTAGCATGATGCTAGCATGATTTTAGCATTATTAGCATGTTGCTAGCATGTTGCTAGCGTGATTAGCATGTTTCTAGCATGTTGCTAGCATGATTTTAGCGTGATTAGCATGTTTTTAGCATGTTGCTAGCATGATTAGCATGTGACTAACATGTTGTTAGCATGATTAGCATGTTGCTAGCATGTTGCTAGCATGATTTTAACATGATTAGCATGTTTGCTAGCATGATTTTAGCATGATTAGCATGTTGCTAGCATGATAAGCATGTTGCTAGCATGATTCGCATGTTGCTAGCATGTTGCTAGCATGATTAGCATGTTGCTAGCATGTTGCTAGCATGATTAGCATGTTGCTAGCATGTTGCTAGCATGATTAGCATGTTGCTAGCATGTTGCTAGCATGATGCTAGCATGATGCTAGCATGATTTTAGCATTATTAGCATGTTGCTAGCCTGTTGCTAGTGTGATTAGCATGTTTCTAGCATGTTGCTAGCATGATTAGAATGTTGCTAGCATGTTGCTAGCATGATTTTAGCGTGATTAGCATGTTTTTAGCATGTTGCTAGCATGATTAGCATGTGACTAGCATGTTGCTAGCATGTTGCTAGCATGATTTTAGCATGATTAGCATGTTGCTAGCATGATTTTAGCGTGATTAGCATGTTGCTAGCATGTTGCTAGCATGATTAGCATGTTTCTAGCATGTTGCTAGCATGATGCTAGCATGATTTTAGCATTATTAGCATGTTGTTAGCATGTTGCTAGCATGATTAGCATGTTGCTAGCATGTTGCTAGCATGATTTTAGCATGATTAGCATGTTGCTAGCATGATTTTAGCGTGATTAGCATGTTGCTAGCATGTTGCTAGCATGATTAGCATGTTTCAAGCATGTTGCTAGCATGTTGCTAGCGTGATTAGCATGTTGCTAGCATGATTAGCATGTTGCTAGCATGATTAGCATGTTGCTAGCATGTTGCTAGCATGTTGCTAGCATGATTAGCATGTTGCTAGCATGTTGCTAGCATGATGCTAGCATGATTTTAGCATTATTAGCATGTTGTTAGCATGTTGCTAGCATGATTAGCATGTTGCTAGCATGTTGCTAGCATGATTTTAGCGTGATTAGCATGTTTTTAGCATGTTGCTAGCATGATTAGCATGTGACTAGCATGTTGCTAGCATGATTACCATGTTGCTAGCATGTTGCTAGCATGATTTTAGCATGATTAGCATGTTTGCTAACATGATTTTAGCGTGATTAGCATGTTGCTAGCATGTTGCTAGCATGATTAGCATGTTGCTAGCATGTTGCTAGCATGATTTTAGCGTGATTTGCATGTTTTTAGCATGTTTTCTAGCATGATTAGCATGTGACTAGCATGTTGCTAGCATGTTGCTAGCATGATTAGCATGTTGCTAGCATGATTTTAGCATGATTAGCATGTTGCTAGCATGATTTTAGCGTGATTAGCATGTTGCTAGCATGATTTTAGCGTGATTAGCATGTTGCTAGCATGATTAGCATGTTGCTAGCATGTTGCTAGCATGATTAGCATTTATTGTAATCTGAGTGGTTTCTATGATGTTACTAGGTGGTTGGTAGTTGTCACAGATGGTTACTATGGAGTTTGTAGCATTTTATTGGCATGATTTAATACTTAGCTAAGCGCTATTAGCATGTAGCTATTCACTGCTAGCATGTCTAGCATGTAGCAAGTCCTGTTTGCTAGCATGAGTCAAAAGAGCCAACCCCCATCTCTATACGATGTTCTGATGCAGAGATATTGGTCTTGCAAAACGGTTGCTAGGGTACTCTGTTTGGTTGTTAGGGAGTGGCTTGGCAGCTGCCAATCATGAAGCTCCAAAGTCAGTGTGAATGTATAAACCACCCCCCATCTCTCTACGATGTTCTGATGCAGAGATATAGGTCTTGCAAAACGGTTGCTAGGGTACTCTGTTTGGTTGCTAGGGAGTGGCTTGGCAGCTAGCAATCACGATACTCCAAAGGCTTCTTGTCAGTATGAATGATATAAACCAACTCCCACGCCTCTGTGACATTCAGAATGGAAGATATTCCTCTGTGAATTTTGGTTGCTACGGTGCTCGACAATGGTTGCTAGGGCGTGGCCAGTGAGTGTTGAGGTGATTCAGGATTGGCTGCTTGCTGCCCCGAGTCAAACGAGCCCACCCTCATGTTTCTATGACACTTCTATCCTGAGATATCCCTTTGATCTCTTTCAATGGAAGTCTATGGGACGTGTTGCTAAGGTGCTCTAAATGGTTGCTAGGGGCGTGGCTTGATAGCTTCACAATGATCCTGAGATGCTGATTGGTCGTCTGAGTCAAATGAGCCCGCCCCCTTGTCTCTATGACACTGTGATCCAGAGTTATGTTCAATTGAAAAGCGGTTCAATTGAAAGGACGGCCCATTTCATGGGCCGTCCTACACCATTGAAAGTCAATGGGGCAAATTTTAGTACCCTCCTGCCCCCCAGGGGTGCAACTTTTACCCCATTTTGAGGTATGGTCTTACAGAGCCTGCCAGCCTCTTCAAATGTGGCAAATTTCACATTTCTGTGAAATCCACTCTCTGAGCTACGAGGCGTCAAATTTTTTTCGCAATGTTAAGTCAATGGGGCAACTTTGGGACGCTCCTGCCCCCCAGGGGTGCAACTTTTACCCCATTTTGAGGTGTGGTCTTACAGAGCCTGCCAGCCTCTTCAAATGTGGCAAATTTCAAACTTCTGTGAAATCCACTCTCTGAGCTACGAGGCGTCAAAGTTTTTCGCCATGTTAAGTCAATGCGTTTGATTTTACCCCTATTTTGCCCCTGGGGCAAACATCGTACCCCCGATCGCTTATAAAAGTCATAGCACACGATTCCCGATTAGGCCGCACGTTTTGACACCTCATTCATGGCTCTGTGACAAAAACTGTGGGAGGAGTAGCGCGCCGAAATAAAAGTGGAAGAAGAAGAATAATAACTAGAATGTACATTTCCAGAAGAAAATGTGAATGGTGCTTGCAGTGGCAAAAAACACCACCCGGTTGCTAGGCGGTTGCTAGGGTTGTTGCTAGGCGGTTGCTAGGGTGTTCTGGGTGGTTGCTAGGGCGTTGCTAGGTGGTTGCTAGGGTGTTCTGGGTGGTTGCTAGGGCGTTGCTAGGCGGTTGCTATGTGGTTGCTAGGTTGTTCTGGGTGGTTGCTAGGTGGTTGCTAGGGTGTTCTGGGTGGTTGCTAGGCGGTTGCTAGGGTGTTCTGGGTGGTTGCTAGGGTGTTGCTAGGTGGTTGCTAGGGTGTTCTGGGTGGTTGCTAGGGCGTTGCTAGGTGGTTGCTAGGGTGTTCTGGGTGGTTGCTAGGGCGTTGCTAGGGTGTTCTGGGTGGTTGCTAGGGTGTTGCTAGGCGGTTGCTAGGGTGTTCTGGGTGGTTGCTAGGGTGTTGCTAGGTGGTTGCTAGGGTGTTCTGGGTGGTTGCTAGGCGGTTGCTAGGGTGTTCTGGGTGGTTGCTAGGGCGTTGCTAGGCGGTTGCTATGTGGTTGCTAGGTTGTTCTGGGTGGTTGCTAGGTGGTTGCTAGGGTGTTCTGGGTGGTTGCTAGGCGGTTGCTAGGGTGTTCTGGGTGGTTGCTAGGGTGTTGCTAGGTGGTTGCTAGGGTGTTCTGGGTGGTTGCTAGGGCGTTGCTAGGTGGTTGCTAGGGTGTTCTGGGTGGTTGCTAGGGCGTTGCTAGGGTGTTCTGGGTGGTTGCTAGGGTGTTGCTAGGCGGTTGCTAGGGTGTTCTGGGTGGTTGCTAGGGTGTTGCTAGGTGGTTGCTAGGGTGTTCTGGGTGGTTGCTAGGCGGTTGCTAGGGTGTTCTGGGTGGTTGCTAGGGTGTTGCTAGGTGGTTGCTAGGGTGTTCTGGGTGGTTGCTAGGTGGTTGCTAGGGTGTTCTGGGTGGTTGCTAGGGCGTTGCTAGGGTGTTCTGGGTGGTTGCTACGGTGTTGCTAGGCGGTTGCTAGGTTGTTCTGGGTGGTTGCTAGGGTGTTGCTAGGTGGTTGCTAGGGTGTTCTGGGTGGTTGCTAGGCGTTGCTAGGGTGTTCTGGGTGGTTGCTAGGTGGTTGCTAGGGTGTTCTGGGTGGTTGCTAGCATGATTAGCATCTTGTTACCATGTTGCTAGCATGTTGCTAGCATGATGCTAGCATGATTTTAGCATTATTAGCATGTTGCTAGCATGTTGCTAGCGTGAATAGCATGTTTGTAGCATGTTTCTAGCATGATTAGCATGTTGCTAGCATGTTGCTAGCATGATTTTAGCGTGATTAGCATGTTTTTAGCATGTTGCTAGCATGATTAGCATGTTGCTAGCATGTCGCTAGCATGATTCTAGCATGTCGCTAACATGATTAGCATGTTGCTAGCATGTTGCTAGCATGATTAGCATGTTGCTAGCATGTTGCTAGTATGATTAGCATGTTGCTAGCATGATTAGCATGTTGCTAGCATGTTGCTAGCATGATTAGCATGTTGCTAGCATGATTTTAGCGTGATTATCATGTTGCTAGCATGTTTGCTAGCATGATTAGCATGTTGCTAGCATGTTGCTAGCATGATTAGCATGTTGCTAGCATGATTAGCATGTTGCTAGCATGTTGCTAGCATGATTTTAGCATTATTAGCATGTTGCTAGCATGTTGCTAGCGTGATTAGCATGTTTCTAGCATGTTGCTAGCATGATTAGCATGTTGCTAGCATGTTGCTAGCATGATTTTAGCGTGATTAGCATGTTTTTAGCATGTTGCTAGCATGATTAACATGTGACTAGCATGTTGCTAGCATGATTAGCATGTTGTTAGCATGTTCCTAGCATGATTAGCATTTTGCTAGCATGATTTTAGCATGATTAGCATGTTGCTAGCATGATTTTAGCATGATTAGCATGTTGCTAGCATGTTGCTAGCATGATTAGCATGTTGCTAGCATGTTGCTAGCATGATTAGCATGTTGCTAGCATGTTGCTAGCATGTTGCTAGCATGATTAGCATTTAAGGTAATCTGAGTGGTTGCTATGTTGTTACTAGGTGGTTGGTAGTTGTCACAGATGGTTACTATGGAGTTTGTAGCATTTTATTGGCATGATTTAGCACTTAGCTAAGCGCTATTAGCATGTAGCTATTCACTGCTAGCATGTGTAGCATGTAGCAAGTCCTGTTTGCTAGCATGAGTCAAAAGAGCCAACCCCCATCTCTATACGATGTTCTGATGCAGAGATATTGGTCTTGCAAAATGGTTGCTAGGGTACTCTGTTTGGTTGCTAGGGAGTGGCTTGGCAGCTGCCAATCATGAAGCTCCAAAGTCAGTGTGAATGTATAAACCAACCCCCATCTCTCTACGATGTTCTGATGCAGAGATATAGGTCTTGCAAAACGGTTGCTAGGGTACTCTGTTTGGTTGCTAGGGAGTGGCTTGGCAGCTAGCAATCACGATACTCCAAAGGCTTCTTGTCAGTATGAATGATATAAACCAACTCCCACGCCTCTGTGACATTCAGAATGGAAGATATTCCTCTGTGAATTTTGGTTGCTAAGGTGATCGACAATGGTTGCTAGGGCGTGGCCAGTGAGTGTTGAGGTGATTCAGGATTGGCTGCTTGCTGCCCCGAGACAAAGGAGCCCACCCTCATGTTTCTATGACACTTCTATCCTGAGATATCCCTTTGATCTCTTTCAATGGAAGTCTATGGGACGTGTTGCTAAGGTGCTCTAAATGGTTGCTAGGGGCGTGGCTTGATAGCTTCACAATGATCCTGAGATGCTGATTGGTCGTCTGAGTCAAATGAGCCCGCCCCCTTGTCTCTATGACACTGTGATCCAGAGTTATGTTCAATTGAAAAGCGGTTTCAAGTCAATGGGGCAACTTTGGGACGCTCTTGCCCCCCAGGGGTGCAAGTTTTACCCCATTGTGTGGTATGTTCTTACAGAGCCCGTCAGCTTCTTGAAATGTGGCAAATTTCACATTTCTGCGAAATCCACTCTCTGAGCTATGAGTCTGTGAATTTTGGTTGCTAAGGTGGTCGACAATGGTTGCTAGGGCGTGGCCAGTGTGTGTTGAGGTGATTCAGGATTGGCTGCTTGCTGCCCCGAGTCAAACGAGCCCACCCTCATGTTTCTATGACACTTCTATCCTGAGATATCCCTTTGATCTCTTTCAATGGAAGTCAATGGGACGTGTTGCTAAGGTGCTCTAAATGGTTGCTAGGGGCGTGGCTTGATAGCTTCACAATGATCCTGAGATGCTGATTGGTCGTCTGAGTCAAATGAGCCCGCCCCCTTGTCTCTATGACACTGTGATCCAGAGTTATGTTCAATTGAAAAGCGCTTCAATTGAAAGGACGGCCCATTTCATGGGCCGTCCTACACCATTGAAAGTCAATGGGGCAAATTTTAGTACCCTCCTGCCCCCCAGGGGTGCAACTTTTACCCCATTTTGAGGTATGGTCTTACAGAGCCTGCCAGCCTCTTCAAATGTGGCCAATTTCACATTTCTGTGAAATCCACTCTCTGAGCTACGAGGCGTCAAATTTTTTTCGCAATGTTAAGTCAATGGGGCAACTTTGGGACGCTCCTGCCCCCCAGGGGTGCAACTTTTACCCCATTTTGAGGTGTGGTCTTACAGAGCCTGCCAGCCTCTTCAAATGTGGCAAATTTCACATTTCTGTGAAATCCACTCTCTGAGCTACGAGGCGTCAAAGTTTTTCGCCATGTTAAGTCAATGCGTTTGATTTTGCCCCTATTTTGCCCCTGGGGCAAACATCGTACCCCCGATCGCTTATAAAAGTCATAGCACACGATTCCCGATTAGGCCGCACGTTTTGACACCTCATTCATGGCTCTGTGACAAAAACTGTGGGAGGAGTAGCGCGCCGAAATAAAAGTGGAAGAAGAAGAATAATAATAAGTATGAGCAATAACAATACTGTGCTTTGCCATTAAAATGGCAAGCACCATTAACTAGAATGTACATTTCCAGAAGAAAATGTGAATGGTGCTTGCAGTGGCAAAAAACACCACCCGGTTGCTAGGCGGTTGCTAGGGTTGTTGCTAGGCGGTTGCTAGGGTGTTCTGGGTGGTTGCTAGGGCGTTGCTAGGCGGTTGCTAGGATGTTCTGGGTGGTTGCTAGGTCCTACACCATAGAAAGTCAATGGGGCAACTTTGGGACGCTCCTGCCCCCCAGGGGTGCAACTTTTACCCCATTTTGAGGTATGGTCCTACAGAGCCTGCCAGCCTCTTCAAATGTGGCAAATTTCACATTTCTGTGAAATCCACTCTCTGAGCTATGAGGCGTCAAAGTTTTTCGCAATGTTAAGTCTATGCGTTTTTTTTGGCCGCTATTTCGCCCCTGGGGCGAACATCGTACCCCCGATCGCTTATAAAAGTCATAGCACACCATTCCCGATTAGGCCGCACGTTTTGACACCTCATTCATGGCTCTGTGGCAAAAACTGCGGGAGGAGTAGCGCGCCGAAGTTTGGTCAGGGCGAATAGTAATAACAATACTAGAATGTACATTTCCAGAAGAAAATGTGAATGGTGCTTGCAGTGGCAAAAAACACCACCCTGTTGCTAGGGTAATGTAGGGCATTGCTAGGCGGTTGGTAGGGTAATCTGGGTGGTTGCTATGGTGTTACTAGGTGGTTGATAGTTGTCACAGATGGTTACTATGGAGTTTGTAGCATTTTATTGGCATGATTTAACACTTAGCTAAGCGCTATTAGCATGTAGCTATTCACTGCTAGCATGTGTAGCATGTAGCAAGTCCTGTTTGCTAGCATGAGTCAAAAGAGTCAACCCCCATGTCTATACGATGTTCTGATGCAGAGATATTGGTCTTGCAAAACGGTTGCTAGGGTACTCTGTTTGGTTGCTAGGGAGTGGCTTGGCAGCTGCCAATCATGAAGCTCCAAAGTCAGTGTGAATGTATAAACCAACCCCCATCTCTCTACGATGTTCTGATGCAGAGATATAGGTCTTGCAAAACGGTTGCTAGGGTACTCTGTTTGGTTGCTAGGGAGTGGCTTGGCAGCTAGCAATCACGATACTCCAAAGGCTTCTTGTCAGTATGAATGATATAAACCAACTCCCACGCCTCTGTGACATTCAGAATGGAAGATATTCCTCTGTGAATTTTGGTTGCTAAGGTGCTCGACAATGGTTGCTAGGGCGTGGCCAGTGAGTGTTGAGGTGATTCAGGATTGGCTGCTTGCTGCCCCGAGTCAAACGAGCCCACCCTCATGTTTCTATGACACTTCTATCCTGAGATATCCCTTTGATCTCTTTCAATGGAAGTCTATGGGACGTGTTGCTAAGGTGCTCTAAATGGTTGCTAGGGGCGTGGCTTGATAGCTTCACAATGATCCTGAAATGCTGATTGGTCGTCTGAGTCAAATGAGCCCGCCCCCTTGTCTCTATGACACTGTGATCCAGAGTTATGTTCAATTGAAAAGCGGTTTCTATGGTGTAGGACGGCCCATTTCATGGGCCGTCCTACACCATAGAAAGTCAATGGGGCAACTTTGGGACGCTCCTGCCCCCCAGGGGTGCAACTTTTACCCCATTTTGAGGTATGGTCCTACAGAGCCTGCCAGCCTCTTCAAATGTGGCAAATTTCACATTTCTGTGAAATCCACTCTCTGAGCTATGAGGCGTCAAAGTTTTTCGCAATGTTAAGTCTATGCGTTTTTTTGGGCCGCTATTTCGCCCCTGGGGCGAACATCGTACCCCCGATCGCTTATAAAAGTCATAGCACACCATTCCCGATTAGGCCGCACATTTTGACACCTCATTCATGGCTCTGTGGCAAAAACTGCGGGAGGAGTAGCGCGCCGAAGTTTGGTCAGGGCGAATAGTAATAACAATACTAGAATGTACATTTCCAGAAGAAAATGTGAATGGTGCTTGCAGTGGCAAAACTCGGCGCTGGACAGATACTAGTGACTAGCATGTTTGCTAACATATTTTTAGCATGATTAGCATCTTGTTACCATATTGCTAGCATGATTAGCATGTTGCTAGCATGTTGCTAGCATAATTTTATCATGTTGCTAGTATGATTAGCATGTTGCTAGCATGATTAGCATGTTGCTAGCATGTCGCTAGCATGATTAGCATGTTGCTAGCATGTTGCTAGCATGATTAGCATGTTGTTAGCATGTTGCTAGCATGATTAGCATTGTTGCTAGCATGTTGCTAGCATGATTAGCATGTTGCTAGCATGATTAGCATGTTGCTAGCATGTTGTTAACATGATTCTAGCATGTCGCTAACATGATTAGCATGTTGCTAGCATGTTGCTAGCATGATTAGAATGTTGCTAGCATGTTGCTAGCATGATTAGCATGTTGCTAGCATGATTAGCATGTTTCTAGCATGTTGCTAGCATGTTGATAGCGTGATTAGCATGTTGATAGCATGTTGCTAGCATGATTAGCATGTTGCTAGCATGTTGCTAGCATGATTAGCATGTTGCTAGCATGTTGCTAGCATGATTTTAGCATTATTAGCATGTTGCTAGCATGTTGCTAGCATGATTAGCATGTTTCTAGCATGTTGCTAGCATGATTTTAGCGTGATTAGCATGTTTTTAGCATGTTGCTAGCATGATTAGCATGTGACTAGCATGTTGCTAGCATGATTAGCATGTTGCTAGCATGATTTTAGCATGATTAGCATGTTTGCTAACATGATTTTAGCGTGATTAGCATGTTGCTAGCATGTTTAGCATGTTGCTAGCATGATTAGCATGTTGGTAGCATGATTAGCATGTTGCTAGCATGTTGCTAGCATGATTAGCATGTTGCTAGCATGTTGCTAGCGTGATTAGCATGTTGCTAACATGTTGCTAGCATGATTAGCATGTTGCTAGCATGTTGCTAGCATGATGCTAACATGATTTAGCATTATTAGCATGTTGCTAGCATGTTGCTAGTGTGATTAGCATGTTTCTAGCATGTTGCTAGCATGATTAGCATGTTGCTAGCATGTTGCTAGCATGATTTTAGCGTGATTAGCATGTTTTTAGCATGTTGCTAGCATGATTAGCATGTTTCTAGCATGTTGCTAGCGTGATTAGCATGTTGCTAGCATGATTAGCATGTTGCTAGCATGTTGCTAGCATGATGCTAGCATGATTTTAGCATTATTAGCATGTTGCTAGCATGTTGCTAACATGATTTTAGCGTGATTAGCATGTTTTTAGCATGTTGCTAGCATGATTAGCATGTGACTAGCATGTTGCTAGCATGATTAGCATGTTGCTAGCATGTTGCTAGCATGATTTTAGCATGATTAGCATGTTTGCTAACATGATTTTAGCGTGATTAGCATGTTGCTAGCATGTTGCTAGCATGATTAGCATGTTGCTAGCATGTTGCTAGCATGATTTTAGCGTGATTAGCATGTTTTTAGCATGTTTGCTAGCATTATTAGCATGTGACTAGCATGTTGCTAGCATGTTGCTAGCATGATTAGCATGTTGCTAGCATGATTTTAGCATGATTAGCATGTTGCTAGCATGATTTTAGCGTGATTAGCATGTTGCTAGCATGTTGCTAGCATGATTAGCATGTTGCTAGCATGATTAGCATGTTGCTAGCATTTTGCTAACATGATTAGCATGTTGCTAGCATGTTGCTAGCATGATGCTAGCATGATTTTAGCATTATTAGCATGTTGCTAGCATGTTGCTAGCATGATTAGCATGTTGCTAGCATGTTGCTAGCATGATTTTAGCGTGATTAGCATGTTTTTAGCATGTTGCTAGCATGATTAGCATGTGACTAGCATGTTGCTAGCATGATTAGCATGTTGCTAGCATGTTGCTAGCATGATTTTAGCATGATTAGCATGTTTGCTAACATGATTTTAGCGTGATTAGCATGTTGCTAGCATGTTGCTAGCATGATTTTAGCGTGATTTGCATGTTTTTAGCATGTTTGCTAGCATGATTAGCATGTGACTAGCATGTTGCTAGCATGTTGCTAGCATGATTAGCATGTTGCTAGCATGATTTTAGCATGATTTTAGCATGATTAGCATGTTGCTAGCATGATTTTAGCGTGATTAGCATGTTGCTAGCATGATTAGCATGTTGCTAGCATGTTGCTAGCATGATTAGCATTTAGGGTAATCTGAGTGGTTGCTATGTTGTTACTAGGTGGTTGGTAGTTGTCACAGATGGTTACTATGGAGTTTGTAGCATTTTATTGGCATGATTTAATACTTAGCTAAGCGCTATTAGCATGTAGCTATTCACTGCTAGCATGTCTAGCATGTAGCAAGTCCTGTTTGCTAGCATGAGTCAAAAGAGCCAACCCCCATCTCTATACGATGTTCTGATGCAGAGATATTGGTCTTGCAAAACGGTTGCTAGGGTACTCTGTTTGGTTGCTAGGGAGTGGCTTGGCAGCTGCCAATCATGAAGCTCCAAAGTCAGTGTGAATGTATAAACCAACCCCCATCTCTATACGATGTTCTGATGCAGAGATATAGGTCTTGCAAAACGGTTGCTAGGGTACTCTGTTTGGTTGCGAGGGAGTGGCTTGGCAGCTAGCAATCACGATACTCCAAAGGCTTCTTGTCAGTGTGAATGATATAAACCAACTCCCACGCCTCTGTGACATTCAGAATGGAAGATATTCCTCTGTGAATTTTGATTGCTAAGGTGGTCGACAATGGTTGCTAGGGCGTGGCCAGTGAGTGTTGAGGTGATTCAGGATTGGCTGCTTGCTGCCCCGAGTCAAACGAGCCCACCCTCATGTTTCTATGACACTTCTATCCTGAGATATCCCTTTGATCTCTTTCAATGGAAGTCTATGGGACGTGTTGCTAAGGTGCTCTAAATGGTTGCTAGGGGCGTGGCTTGATAGCTTCACAATGATCCTGAGATGCTGATTGGTCGTCTGAGTCAAATGAGCCCGCCCCCTTGTCTCTATGACACTGTGATCCAGAGTTATGTTCAATTGAAAAGCGGTTTCAAGTCAATGGGGCAACTTTGGGACGCTCTTGCCCCCCAGGGGTGCAAGTTTTACCCCATTGTGTGGTATGTTCTTACAGAGCCCGTCAGCCTCTTCAAATGTGGCAAATTTCACATTTCTACGAAATCCACTCTCTGAGCTATGAGTCTGTGAATTTTGGTTGCTAAGGTGGTCGACAATGGTTGCTAGGGCGTGGCCAGTGTGTGTTGAGGTGATTCAGGATTGGCAGCTTGCTGCCCCGAGTCAAACGAGCCCACCCTCATGTTTCTATGACACTTCTATCCTGAGATATCCCTTTGATCTCTTTCAATGGAAGTCTATGGGACGTGTTGCTAAGGTGCTCTAAATGGTTGCTATGGGCGTGGCTTGATAGCTTCACAATGATCCTGAGATGCTGATTGGTCGTCTGAGTCAAATGAGCCCGCCCCCTTGTCTCTATGACACTGTGATCCAGAGTTATGTTCAATTGAAAAGCGGTTCAATTGAAAGGACGGCCCATTTCATGGGCCGTCCTACACCATTGAAAGTCAATGGGGCAACTTTGGGACGCTCCTGCCCCCCAGGGGTGCAACTTTTACCCCATTTTGAGGTATGGTCTTACAGAGCCTGCCAGCCTCTTCAAGTGTGGTGATTCATAAGTTTCTACGAAATTCTCGCTCTGAGCTACGACCTGCCAAAGTTTGCCCAATGCATTGTCAATGGGACTTTTTGGGCGATTATTTGCCCCTGGGGCGAACATCGTACCCCCGATCGCTTATAAAAGTCAGAGCACACGATTCCCGATTAGGCCGCACGTTTTGACACCTCATTCATGGCTCTGTGACAAAAACTGTGGGAGGAGTAGCGCGCCGAAATAAAAGTGGAAGAAGAAGAATAATAAGTATGAGCAATAACAATAATGTGCTTTGCCATTTAAATGGCAAGCACCATTAACTAGAATGTACATTTCCAGAAGAAAATGTGAATGGTGCTTGCAGTGGCAAAAAACACCACCCGGTTGCTAGGCGGTTGCTAGGGTTGTTGCTAGGCGGTTGCTAGGGTGTTCTGGGTGGTTGCTAGGCGGTTGCTAGGATGTTCTGGGTGGTTGCTAGGTCCTACACCATAGAAAGTCAATGGGGCAACTTTGGGACGCTCCTGCCCCCCAGGGGTGCAACTTTTACCCCATTTTGAGGTATGGTCCTACAGAGCCTGCCAGCCTCTTCAAATGTGGCAAATTTCACATTTCTGTGAAATCCACTCTCTGAGCTATGAGGCGTCAAAGTTTTTCGCAATGTTAAGTCTATGCGTTTTTTTTGGCCGCTATTTCGCCCCTGGGGCGAACATCGTACCCCCGATCGCTTATAAAAGTCATAGCACACCATTCCCGACTAGGCCACACGTTTGACACCTCATTCATGGGTCTATGACAAACTTTGCAGGAGGAGTAGCGTGCCGAAGTATTGTCTGGGCGAATAGTAATAACAATACTAGAATGTACATTTCCAGAAGAAAATGTGAAATGGTGCTTGCAGTGGCAAAACTCGACGCTGGACAGATACTAGTGACTAGCATGTTTGCTATCATATTTTTAACATGATTAGCATCTTGTTACCATGTTGCTAGCATGATTAGCATGTTGCTAGCATGTTGCTGGCATGATTAGCATGTTGTTAGCATGTTGCTAGCATGATTAGCATGTTGCTAGCATGTTGCTAGCATGATTAGCATGTTGCTAGCATGATTAACAATGTTGCTAACATGTTCCTAGCATTATTCTAGCATGTTTGCTAGCATGATTAGAATGTTGCTAGCATGTTGCTAGCATGATTAGCATGTTGCTAGCATGTTGCTAGCATGTTGCTGGCATGATTAGCATGTTGCTAGCATTATTAGCATGTTGCTAGCATGTTGCTAGCATGATTAGCATGTTGCTAGCATGTTGCTAGCGTGATTAGCATGTTGCTAGCATGTTGCTAGCATGTTGCTAGCATGATGCTAGCATGATATTAGCATTATTAGCATGTTGCTAGCATGTTGCTAGCATGATTAGCATGTTTCTAGCATGTTGCTAGCATGATGCTAGCATGATTTTAGCATTATTAACATGTTGCTAGCATGTTGCTAGCGTGATTAGCATGTTTTTAGCATGTTGCTAGCATGATTAGCATGTGACTAGCATGTTGCTAGCATGATTAGCATGTTGCTAGCATGATTTTAGCATGATTAGCATGTTGCTAGCATGATTTTAGCGTGATTAGCATGTAGCTAGCATGTTGCTAGCATGATTAGCATGTTGCTAGCGTGATTAGCATGTTTCTAGCATGTTGCTAGCATGATTAGCATGTTGCTAGCATGATTTTAACGTGATTAACATGTTTTTAACATGTTGCTAGCATGATTAGCATGTGACTAGCATGTTGCTAGCATGATTAGCATGTTGCTAGCATGTTGCTAGCATGATTAGCATGTTGTTAGCATGTTGCTAGCATGATTAGCATGTTGTTAGCATGTTGCTAGCATGATTAGCATGTTGCTAGCATGTTGCTAGCATGATTAACAATGTTGCTAACATGTTCCTAGCATTATTCTAGCATGTTTGCTAGCATGATTAGAATGTTGCTAGCATGTTGCTAGCATGATTAGCATGTTGCTAGCATGTTGCTGGCATGATTAGCATGTTGCTAGCATTATTAGCATGTTGCTAGCATGTTGCTAGCATGATTAGCATGTTGCTAGCATGTTGCTAGCGTGATTAGCATGTTGATAGCATGTTGCTAGCATGATTAGCATGTTGCTAGCATGTTGCTAGCATGATATTAGCATTATTAGCATGTTGCTAGCATGATTAGCATGTTTCTAGCATGTTGCTAGCATGATGCTAGCATGATTTTAGCATTATTAGCATGTTGCTAGCATGTTGCTAGCGTGATTAGCATGTTTCTAGCATGTTGCTAGCATGATTAGCATGTTGCTAGCATGTTGCTAGCATGATTTTAGCGTGATTAACATGTTTTTAGCATGTTGCTAGCATGATTAGCATGTGACTAGCATGATTAGCATGTTGCTAGCATGATTTTAGCATGATTAGCATGTTGCTAGCATGATTTTAGCGTGATTAGCATGTAGCTAGCATGTTGCTAGCATGATTAGCATGTTGCTAGCATGTTGCTAGCGTGATTAGCATGTTTCTAGCATGATTAGCATGTTGCTAGCATGTTGCTAGCATGATTTTAACGTGATTAACATGTTTTTAACATGTTGCTAGCATGATTAGCATGTGACTAGCATGTTGCTAGCATGATTAGCATGTTGCTAGCATGTTGCTAGCATGATTTTAGCATGATTAGCATGTTGCTAGCATGATTTTAGCGTGATTAGCATGTAGCTAGCATGTTGCTAGCATGATTAGCATGTTGCTAGCATGTTGCTAGCATGATTAGCATGTTGCTAGCGTGATTAGCATGTTGCTAGCATGTTGCTAGCATGATTAGCATGTTGCTAGCATGATGCTAGCATGATTTTAGCATTGCTAGCATGTTGCTAGCGTGATTAGCATGTTTATAGCATGTTGCTAGCATGTTGCTAGCATGATTAGCATGTTGCTAGCATGATTAGCATGTTGCTAGCATGATTAGCATGTTGCTAGCATTATTAGCATGTTGCTAGCATGTTGCTAGCATAATTAGCATGTTGCTAGCATGTTGCTAGCATGATGCTAGCATGATTTTAGCATTATTAGCATGTTGCTAGCATGTTGCTAGCGTGATTAGCATGTTTCTAGCATGTTGCTAGCATGATTAGCATGTTGCTAGCATGTTGCTAGCATGATTTTAGCGTGATTAGCATGTTTTTAGCATGTTGCTAGCATGATTAGCATGTGACTAGCATGTTGCTAGCATGATTAGCATGTTGCTAGCATGTTACTAGCATGATTAGCATGTTGCTAGCATGTTGCTAGCGTGATTAGCATGTTGATAGCATGTTGCTAGCATGATTAGCATGTTGCTAGCATGTTGCTAGCATGATATTAGCATTATTAGCATGTTGCTAGCATGATTAGCATGTTTCTAGCATGTTGCTAGCATGATGCTAGCATGATTTTAGCATGATTAGCATGTTGCTAGCATTATTAGCATGTTGCTAGCATGTTGCTAGCATGATTAGCATGTTGCTAGCATGTTGCTAGCGTGATTAGCATGTTGATAGCATGTTGCTAGCATGATTAGCATGTTGCTAGCATGTTGCTAGCATGATATTAGCATTATTAGCATGTTGCTAGCATGATTAGCATGTTTCTAGCATGTTGCTAGCATGATGCTAGCATGATTTTAGCATTATTAGCATGTTGCTAGCATGTTGCTAGCGTGATTAGCATGTTTCTAGCATGTTGCTAGCATGTTGCTAGCATGATTTTAGCGTGATTAACATGTTTTTAGCATGTTGCTAGCATGATTAGCATGTGACTAGCATGATTAGCATGTTGCTAGCATGATTTTAGCATGATTAGCATGTTGCTAGCATGATTTTAGCGTGATTAGCATGTAGCTAGCATGTTGCTAGCATGATTAGCATGTTGCTAGCATGTTGCTAGCGTGATTAGCATGTTTCTAGCATGATTAGCATGTTGCTAGCATGTTGCTAGCATGATTTTAACGTGATTAACATGTTTTTAACATGTTGCTAGCATGATTAGCATGTGACTAGCATGTTGCTAGCATGATTAGCATGTTGCTAGCATGTTGCTAGCATGATTTTAGCATGATTAGCATGTTGCTAGCATGATTTTAGCGTGATTAGCATGTAGCTAGCATGTTGCTAGCATGATTAGCATGTTGCTAGCATGTTGCTAGCATGATTAGCATGTTGCTAGCATGTTGCTAGCGTGATTAGCATGTTGCTAGCATGTTGCTAGCATGATTAGCATGTTGCTAGCATGATGTTAGCATTATTAGCATGTTGCTAGCATGTTGCTAGCGTGATTAGCATGTTGCTAGCATTATTAGCATGTTGCTAGCATGTTGCTAGCATAATTAGCATGTTGCTAGCATGTTGCTAGCATGATTTTAGCATTATTAGCATGTTGCTAGCATGTTGCTAGCGTGATTAGCATGTTTCTAGCATGTTGCTAGCATGATTAGCATGTTGCTAGCATGTTGCTAGCATGATTTTAGCGTGATTAGCATGTTTTTAGCATGTTGCTAGCATGATTAGCATGTGACTAGCATGTTGCTAGCATGATTAGCATGTTGCTAGCATGTTACTAGCATGATTAGCATGTTGCTAGCATGATTTTAGCATGATTAGCATGTTGCTAACATGATTTTAACATGATTAGCATGTTGCTAGCATGTTGCTAGCATGATTAGCATGTTGCTAGCATGTTGTTAGCATTATTAGCATTTAGGGTAATCTGAGTGGTTGCTATGTTGTTACTAGGTGGTTGGTAGTTGTCACAGATGGTTACTATGGAGTTTGTAGCATTTTATTGGCATGATTTAGCACTTAGCTAAGCGCTATTAGCATGTAGCTATTCACTGCTAGCATGTGTAGCAAGTCCTGTTTGCTAGCATGAGTCAAAAGAGCCAACCCCCATCTCTATACGATGTTCTGATGCAGAGATATTGGTCTTGCAAAACGGTTGCTAGGGTACTCTGTTTGGTTGCTAGGGAGTGGCTTGGCAGCTGCCAATCATGAAGCTCCAAAGTCAGTGTGAATGTATAAACCAACCCCCATGTCTATACGATGTTCTGATGCAGAGATATAGGTCTTGCAAAACGGTTGCTAGGGTACTCTGTTGGTTGCTAGGGAGTGGCTTGGCAGCTAGCAATCACGATACTCCAAAGGCTTCTTGTCAGTATGAATGATATAAACCAACTCCCACGCCTCTGTGACATTCAGAATGGAAGATATTCCTCTGTGAATTTTGGTTGCTAAGGTGCTCGACAATGGTTGCTAGGGCGTGGCCAGTGAGTGTTGAGGTGATTCAGGATTGGCTTCTTGCTGCCCCGAGTCAAACGAGCCCACCCTCATGTTTCTATGACACTTCTATCCTGAGATATCCCTTTGATCTCTTTCAATGGAAGTCTATGGGACGTGTTGCTAAGGTGCTCTAACTGGTTGCTAGGGGCGTGGCTTGATAGCTTCACAATGATCCTGAGATGCTGATTGGTCGTCTGAATCAAATGAGCCCACCCCCTTGTCTCTATGACACTGTGATCCAGAGTTATGTTCAATTGAAAAGCGGTTTCAAGTCAATGGGGCAACTTTGGGACGTTGGTAGCATGTTGCTAGCATGATTTTAGCATTATTAGCATGTTGCTAGCATGATGCTAGCATGATTTTAGCATTGCTAGCATGTTGCTAGCGTGATTAGCATGTTTATAGCATGTTGCTAGCATGTTGCTAGCATGATTAGCATGTTGCTAGCATGATTAGCATGTTGCTAGCATGATTAGCATGTTGCTAGCATTATTAGCATGTTGCTAGCATGTTGCTAGCATAATTAGCATGTTGCTAGCATGTTGCTAGCATGATGCTAGCATGATTTTAGCATTATTAGCATGTTGCTAGCATGTTGCTAGCGTGATTAGCATGTTTCTAGCATGTTGCTAGCATGATTAGCATGTTGCTAGCATGTTGCTAGCATGATTTTAGCGTGATTAGCATGTTTTTAGCATGATTAGCATGTGACTAGCATGTTGCTAGCATGATTAGCATGTTGCTAGCATGTTACTAGCATGATTAGCATGTTGCTAGCATGTTGCTAGCGTGATTAGCATGTTGCTAGCATGATTAGCATGTTGCTAGCATGTTGCTAGCATGATATTAGCATTATTAGCATGTTGCTAGCATGATTAGCATGTTTCTAGCATGTTGCTAGCATGATGCTAGCATGATTTTAGCATGATTAGCATGTTGCTAGCATTATTAGCATGTTGCTAGCATGTTGCTAGCATGATTAGCATGTTGCTAGCATGTTGCTAGCGTGATTAGCATGTTGATAGCATGTTGCTAGCATGATTAGCATGTTGCTAGCATGTTGCTAGCATGTTGCTAGCATGATATTAGCATTATTAGCATGTTGCTAGCATGATTAGCATGTTTCTAGCATGTTGCTAGCATGATGCTAGCATGATTTTAGCATTATTAGCATGTTGCTAGCATGTTGCTAGCGTGATTAGCATGTTTCTAGCATGTTGCTAGCATGATTAGCATGTTGCTAGCATGTTGCTAGCATGATTTTAGCGTGATTAACATGTTTTTAGCATGTTGCTAGCATGATTAGCATGTGACTAGCATGATTAGCATGTTGCTAGCATGATTTTAGCATGATTAGCATGTTGCTAGCATGATTTTAGCGTGATTAGCATGTAGCTAGCATGTTGCTAGCATGATTAGCATGTTGCTAGCATGTTGCTAGCGTGATTAGCATGTTTCTAGCATGATTAGCATGTTGCTAGCATGTTGCTAGCATGATTTTAACGTGATTAACATGTTTTTAACATGTTGCTAGCATGATTAGCATGTGACTAGCATGTTGCTAGCATGATTAGCATGTTGCTAGCATGTTGCTAGCATGATTTTAGCATGATTAGCATGTTGCTAGCATGATTTTAGCGTGATTAGCATGTAGCTAGCATGTTGCTAGCATGATTAGCATGTTGCTAGCATGTTGCTAGCATGATTAGCATGTTGCTAGCATGTTGCTAGCGTGATTAGCATGTTGCTAGCATGTTGCTAGCATGATTAGCATGTTGCTAGCATGATGTTAGCATTATTAGCATGTTGCTAGCATGTTGCTAGCGTGATTAGCATGTTGCTAGCATTATTAGCATGTTGCTAGCATGTTGCTAGCATAATTAGCATGTTGCTAGCATGTTGCTAGCATGATTTTAGCATTATTAGCATGTTGCTAGCATGTTGCTAGCGTGATTAGCATGTTTCTAGCATGTTGCTAGCATGATTAGCATGTTGCTAGCATGTTGCTAGCATGATTTTAGCGTGATTAGCATGTTTTTAGCATGTTGCTAGCATGATTAGCATGTGACTAGCATGTTGCTAGCATGATTAGCATGTTGCTAGCATGTTACTAGCATGATTAGCATGTTGCTAGCATGATTTTAGCATGATTAGCATGTTGCTAACATGATTTTAACATGATTAGCATGTTGCTAACATGTTGCTAGCATGATTAGCATGTTGCTAGCATGTTGTTAGCATTATTAGCATTTAGGGTAATCTGAGTGGTTGCTATGTTGTTACTAGGTGGTTGGTAGTTGTCACAGATGGTTACTATGGAGTTTGTAGCATTTTATTGGCATGATTTAGCACTTAGCTAAGCGCTATTAGCATGTAGCTATTCACTGCTAGCATGTGTAGCAAGTCCTGTTTGCTAGCATGAGTCAAAAGAGCCAACCCCCATCTCTATACGATGTTCTGATGCAGAGATATTGGTCTTGCAAAACGGTTGCTAGGGTACTCTGTTTGGTTGCTAGGGAGTGGCTTGGCAGCTGCCAATCATGAAGCTCCAAAGTCAGTGTGAATGTATAAACCAACCCCCATGTCTATACGATGTTCTGATGCAGAGATATAGGTCTTGCAAAACGGTTGCTAGGGTACTCTGTTTGGTTGCTAGGGAGTGGCTTGGCAGCTAGCAATCACGATACTCCAAAGGCTTCTTGTCAGTATGAATGATATAAACCAACTCCCACGCCTCTGTGACATTCAGAATGGAAGATATTCCTCTGTGAATTTTGGTTGCTAAGGTGCTCGACAATGGTTGCTAGGGCGTGGCCAGTGAGTGTTGAGGTGATTCAGGATTGGCTTCTTGCTGCCCCGAGTCAAACGAGCCCACCCTCATGTTTCTATGACACTTCTATCCTGAGATATCCCTTTGATCTCTTTCAATGGAAGTCTATGGGACGTGTTGCTAAGGTGCTCTAACTGGTTGCTAGGGGCGTGGCTTGATAGCTTCACAATGATCCTGAGATGCTGATTGGTCGTCTGAATCAAATGAGCCCACCCCCTTGTCTCTATGACACTGTGATCCAGAGTTATGTTCAATTGAAAAGCGGTTTCAAGTCAATGGGGCAACTTTGGGACGTTGGTAGCATGTTGCTAGCATGATTTTAGCATTATTAGCATGTTGCTAGCATGTTGCTAGCGTGATTAGCATGTTTCTAGCATGTTGCTAGCATGATTAGCATGTTGCTAGCATGATTTTAGCGTGATTAGCATGTTTTTAGCATGTTGCTAGCATGATTAGCATGTGACTAGCATGTTGTCAGCATGATTAGCATGTTGCTAGCATGTTACTAGCATGATTAGCATGATTAGCATGTTGCTAGCATGATTTTAGCATGATTAGCATGTTGCTAGCATGATTAGCATGTTGCTAGCATGATTAGCATGTTGCTAGCATGTTGTTAGCATTATTAGCATTTAGGGTAATCTGAGTGGTTGCTATGTTGTTACTAGGTGGTTGGTAGTTGTCACAGATGGTTACTATGGAGTTTGTAGCATTTTATTGGCATGATTTAGCACTTAGCTAAGCGCTATTAGCATGTAGCTATTCACTGCTAGCATGTGTAGCATGTAGCAAGTCCTGTTTGCTAGCATGAGTCAAAAGAGCCAACCCCCATCTCTATACGATGTTCTGATGCAGAGATATTGGTCTTGCAAAATGGTTGCTAGGGTACTCTGTTTGGTTGCTAGGGAGTGGCTTGGCAGCTGCCAATCATGAAGCTCCAAAGTCAGTGTGAATGTATAAATCAACCCCCATCTCTATACGATGTTCTGATGCAGAGATATAGGTCTTGCAAAACGGTTGCTAGGGTACTCTGTTTGGTTGCTAGGGAGTGGCTTGGCAGCTAGCAATCACGATACTCCAAAGGCTTCTTGTCAGTATGAATGATATAAACCAACTCCCACGCCTCTGTGACATTCAGAATGGAAGATATTCCTCTGTGAATTTTGGTTGCTAAGGTGCTCGACAATGGTTGCTAGGGCGTGGCCAGTGAGTGTTGAGGTGATTCAGGATTGGCTTCTTGCTGCCCCGAGTCAAACGAGCCCACCCTCATGTTTCTATGACACTTCTATCCTGAGATATCCCTTTGATCTCTTTCAATGGAAGTCTATGGGACGTGTTGCTAAGGTGCTCTAAATGGTTGCTATGGGCGTGGCTTGATAGCTTCACAATGATCCTGAGATGCTGATTGGTCGTCTGAGTCAAATGAGCCCGCCCCCTTGTCTCTATGACACTGTGATCCAGAGTTATGTTCAATTGAAAAGCGGTTTCAAGTCAATGGGGCAACTTTGGGACGCTCTTGCCCCCCAGGGGTGCAAGTTTTACCCCATTGTGTGGTATGTTCTTACAGAGCCCGTCAGCCTCTTCAAATGTGGCAAATTTCACATTTCTACGAAATCCACTCTCTGAGCTATGAGTCTGTGAATTTTGGTTGCTAAGGTGGTCGACAATGGTTGCTAGGGCGTGGCCAGTGTGTGTTGAGGTGATTCAGGATTGGCTGCTTGCTGCCCCGAGTCAAACGAGCCCACCCTCATGTTTCTATGACACTTCTATCCTGAGATATCCCTTTGATCTCTTTCAATGGAAGTCTATGGGACGTGTTGCTAAGGTGCTCTAAATGGTTGCTATGGGCGTGGCTTGATAGCTTCACAATGATCCTGAGATGCTGATTGGTCATCTGAGTCAAATGAGCCCGCCCCCTTGTCTCTATGACACTGTGATCCAGAGTTATGTTCAATTGCAAAGCCGTTTCTATGTGTAGGACGGCCCATTTCATGGGCCGTCCTACACCATTGAAAGTCAATGGGGCAACTTTGGGACGCTCCTGCCCCCCAGGGGTGCAACTTTTACCCCATTTTGAGGTATGGTCTTACAGAGCCTGCCAGCCTCTTCAAGTGTGGTGATTCATAAGTTTCTACGAAATTCTCGCTCTGAGCTACGACCCGCCAAAGTTTGCCCAATGCATTGTCAATGGGACTTTTTGGGCGATTATTTGCCCCTGGGGCGAACATCGTACCCCCGATCGCTTATAAAAGTCATAGCACACGATTCCCGATTAGGCCGCACGTTTTGACACCTCATTCATGGCTCTGTGACAAAAACTGCGGGAGGAGTAGCGCGCCGAAATAAAAGTGGAAGAAGAAGAATAATAAGTATGAGCAATAACAATAATGTGCTTTGCCATTTAAATGGCAAGCACCATTAACTAGAATGTACATTTCCAGAAGAAAATGTGAATGGTGCTTGCAGTGGCAAAAAACACCACCCGGTTGCTAGGCGGTTGCTAGGGTTGTTGCTAGGCGGTTGCTAGGGTGTTCTGGGTGTTTGCTAGGGCGTTGCTAGGCGGTTGCTAGGATGTTCTGGTTGGTTGCTAGGTCCTACACCATAGAAAGTCAATGGGGCAACTTTGGGACGCTCCTGCCCCCCAGGGGTGCAACTTTTACCCCATTTTGAGGTATGGTCCTACAGAGCCTGCCAGCCTCTTCAAATGTGGCAAATTTCAAATTTCTGTGAAATCCACTCTCTGAGCTATGAGGCGTCAAAGTTTTTCGCAATGTTAAGTCTATGCATTTTTTTTGGCCGCTATTTCGCCCCTGGGGCGAACATCGTACCCCCGATCGCTTATAAAAGTCATAGCACACCATTCCCGATTAGGCCGCACGTTTTGACACCTCATTCATGGCTCTGTGGCAAAAACTGCGGGAGGAGTAGCGCGCCGAAGTTTGGTCAGGGCGAATAGTAATTACAATACTAGAATGTACATTTCCAGAAGAAAATGTGAATGGTGCTTGCAGTGGCAAAAAACACCACCCGGTTGCTAGGCGGTTGCTAGGGATGTTGCTAGGCGGTTGCTAGGGTGTTCTGGGTGGTTGCTAGGTCCTACACCATAGAAAGTCAATGGGGCAACTTTGGGACGCTCCTGCCCCCCCAGGGGTGCAACTTTTACCCCATTTTGAGGTATGGTCCTACAGAGCCTGCCAGCCTCTTCAAATGTGGCAAATTTCACATTTCTGTGAAATCCACTCTCTGAGCTATGAGGCGTCAAAGTTTTTAGCAATGTTAAGTCTTTGCATTTTTTTTGGCCGCTATTTCGCCCCTGGGGCGAACATCGTACCCCCGATCGCTTATAAAAGTCATAGCACACCATTCCCGATTAGGCCGCACATTTTGACACCTCATTCATGGCTCTGTGGCAAAAACTGCGGGAGGAGTAGCGCGCCGAAGTTTGGTCAGGGCGAATAGTAATAACAATACTAGAATGTACATTTCCAGAAGAAAATGTGAATGGTGCTTGCAGTGGCAAAAAACACCACCCGGTTGCTAGGCGGTTGCTAGGGTTGTTGCTAGGCGGTTGCTAGGGTGTTCTGGGTGGTTGCTAGGGCGTTGCTAGGCGGTTGCTAGGATGTTCTGAGTGGTTGCTAGGTCCTACACCATAGAAAGTCAATGGGGCAACTTTGGGACGCTCCTGCCCCCCAGGGGTGCAACTTTTACCCCATTTTGAGGTATGGTCCTACAGAGCCTGCCAGCCTCTTCAAATGTGGCAAATTTCACATTTCTGTGAAATCCACTCTCTGAGCTATGAGGCGTCAAAGTTTTTCGCAATGTTAAGTCTATGCGTTTTTTTTGGCCGCTATTTCGCCCCTGGGGCGAACATCGTACCCCCGATCGCTTATAAAAGTCATAGCACACCATTCCCGATTAGGCCGCACGTTTTGACACCTCATTCATGGCTCTGTGGCAAAACTGCGGGAGGAGTAGCGCGCCGAAGTTTGGTCAGGGCGAATAGTAATAACAATACTAGAATGTACATTTCCAGAAGAAAATGTGAATGGTGCTTGCAGTGGCAAAAAACACCACCCGGTTGCTAGGGCGTTGCTAGGGTTGTTGCTAGGCGGTTGCTAGGGTGTTCTGGGTGGTTGCTAGGTGGTTGCTAGGGCGTTGCTAGGTGGTTGCTAGGGTGTTCTGGGTGGTTGCTAGGCGGTTGCTAGGGTGTTCTGGGTGGTTGCTAGGGTGTTGCTAGGCGGTTGCTAGGTTGTTCTGGGTGGTTGCTAGGGTGTTGCTAGGTGGTTGCTAGGGTGTTCTGGGTGGTTGCTAGGCGGTTGCTAGGGTGTTCTGGGTGGTTGCTAGGGTGTTGCTAGGTGGTTGCTAGGGTGTTCTGGGTGGTTGCTAGGGCGTTGCTAGGTGGTTGCTAGGGTGTTCTGGGTGGTTGCTAGGGCGTTGCTAGGTGGTTGCTAGGGTGTTTTTAGGTGGTTGCTAGGGTGTTGCTAGGCGGTTGCTATGTGGTTGCTAGGTTGTTCTGGGTGGTTGCTAGGTGGTTGCTAGGGTGTTCTGGGTGGTTGCTAGGCGGTTGCTAGGCTGTTCTGGGTGGTTGCTAGGGTGTTGCTAGGTGGTTGCTAGGGTGTTCTGGGTGGTTGCTAGCATGATTAGCATCTTGTTACCATGTTGCTAGCATGATTAGCATGTTGCTAGCATGATTAGCATGTTGATAGCATGTTGTTATCATGATTAGCATGTTGCTAGCATGTTGCTAGCATGATTAGCATGATTAGCATGTTGCTAGCATGTTGCTAGCATGATTAGCATGTTGCTAGCATGATGCTAGCATGATTTTAGCATTATTAGCATGTTGCTAGCATGTTGTTAACGTGATTAGCATGTTTCTAGCATGTTGCTAGCATTATTAGCATGTTGCTAGCATGTTGCTAGCATGATTTTAGCGTGATTAGCATGTTTTTAACATGTTGCTAGCATGATTAACATGTGACTAGCATGTTGCTAGCATGATTAGCATGTTGCTAGCATGTTGCTAGCATGATTAGCATGTTGCTAGCATGTTGTTAGCATGATTCTAGCATGTCGCTAACATGATTAGCATGTTGCTAGCATGTTGCTAGCATGATTAGCATGTTGCTACCATGTTCGCTAGCATGATTCCCATGTTGCTAGCATGTTGCTAGCATGATTAGCATGTTGCTAGCATGTTGCTAGCATTTTGCTAGCGTGATTAGCATGTTGCTAGCATGTTGCTAGCATGATTTTAGCATTATTAGCATGTTGCTAGCATGTTGCTAGCGGGATTAGCATGTTGGCTAGCATGTTGCTAGCATGATTTTAGTGTGATTAGCATGTTTCTAGCATGTTGCTAGCATGATTAGCATGTGACTAGCTTGTTGCTAGCATGATTAGCATGTTGCTAGCCTGTTGCTAGCATGATTAGCATGTTGCTAGCATGTTGTTAGCATGATTCTAGCATGTCGCTAACATGATTAGCATGTTGTTAACATGTTGCTAGCATGATTAGCATGTTGCTACCATGTTGCTAGCATGATTAGCATGTTGTTAGCATGTTGCTAGCATGATTAGCATGTTGCTAGCATGTTGCTAGCATGATTAGCATGTTGCTAGCATGTTGCTAGCATGATTAGCATGTTGCTAGCATGTTGCTAGCGTGATTAGCATGTTTCTAGCATGTTGCTAGCATGATTTTAGCATTATTAGCATGTTGCTTGCATGTTGCTAGCGTGATTAGCATGTTTCTAGCATGTTGCTAGCATGATTAGCATGTTGCTAGCATGTTGCTAGCATGATTTTAGTGTGATTAGCATGTTTCTAGCATGTTGCTAGCATGATTAGCATGTGACTAGCTTGTTGTTAGCATGATTAGCATGTTGCTAGCCTGTTGCTAGCATGATTAGCATGTTGCTAGCATGATTTTAGCATGATTAGCATGATTTTAGCATGATTTTAGCGTGATTAGCATGTTTTTAGCATGTTGCTAGCATGATTAGCATGTTTGCTAGCATGTTGCTAGCGTGATTAGCATGTTTCTAGCATGTTGCTAGCGTGATTAGCATTTAGGGTAATCTGGGTGGTTGCTATGGTGTTACTAGGTGGTTGGTAGTTGTCACAGATGGTTACTATGGAGTTTATAGCATTTTATTGGCATGATTTAGCACTTAGCTAAGCGCTATTAGCATGTAGCTATTCACTGCTAGCATGTGTAGCATGTAGCAAGTCCTGTTTGCTAACATGAGTCAAAAGAGCCAACCCCCATCTCTATACGATGTTCTGATGCAGAGATATTGGTCTTGCAAAACGGTTGCTAGGGTACTCTGTTTGGTTGCTAGGGAGTGGCTTGGCAGCTGCCAATCATGAAGCTCCAAAGTCAGTGTGAATGTATAAACCAACCCCCATCTCTATACGATGTTCTGATGCAGAGATATAGGTCTTGCAAAACGGTTTGCTAGGGTACTCTGTTTGGTTGCTAGGGAGTGGCTTGGCAGCTAGCAATCACGATACTCCAAAGGCTTCTTGTCAGTATGAATGATATAAACCAACTCCCACGCCTCTGTGACATTAGAATGGAAGATATTCCTCTGTGAATTTGGTTGCTTAAGGTGTGGTCGACAATGGTTGCTAGGGCGTGGCCAGTGTGTGTTGAGGTGGATTCAGGATTGGCTGCTGCTGCTGCCCCGAGTCAAACGAGCCCACCCTCATGTTCTTAGTGACACTTCTATCCTGAGATATCCTTTGATCTCTTTCAATGGAAGTCTATGGACGTGTGCTAAGGTGCTCTAAATGGTTGCTATGGGCGTGGCTTGATAGCTTCACAATGATCCTGAGATGCTGATTGTCGTCTGAGTCAAATGAGCCCGCCCCCTTGTCTCTATGACACTGTGATCCAGAGTTATGTTCAATTGAAAAGCGG
>QVTF01023807.1:10000-52794 GCA_003573665.1 Oxygymnocypris stewartii | reverse complement strand
CACGCTGAGGGCGTTCCCCGTAGCGACCCCTAGGGGACGCAGTTCGAGTTCCCATGGAGGGGAACTGAAGTATTCTAATTGCTGAAACAGTATAGTATAAGCTGTTACGGGCTCGGGTCGGGCACGGGCTGGTAACTCTGATTAGCTGTCGGGCCAGGGCCGGGCTAGGGCCTATATTTTAGGCCCGTGCAGGGCTCTACCCCCCCCCCCATTTAATTATTTATTTATTTACTTATTTATATAAAATAAATAAGTACTTTTTAATAATTCACAATGTATGTCAATCAATCAGTCAATAATTAAATACAAGTTTTCAATACAAGTTTGCACAAGTCAAGCTGCAATGCCAAACATGACCACAGGGAGACGCCAAAGAGCACATAACCAAAAACATTATAGCTTATATTTGTTTAGTACATTTTTTAATTAATGTAAAAACTAAAATCAATTGTAAAACCGAAAGTTATTTTTTAATTATGTTCAGCATGGTGGGCTGCGTTTGTATTCGTGACGGGCCGCGGATTGAGAACCTCTGGTATAGATATATACTCTCTGCTCAGATTCAGTCAAATGTAGAGAAGCTGATTCAGCGGCGCTTCAGAGTACAAACGGACCCAAAACATACAGAAAAAGCTAGAGTCAATATCCTGATCTCAACCTGATTGAGCTGCATTTCACTCGCTGAAGACAAAACTAAAGACAGAAAGAGCCACAAAAGACCTAGAAAAGCTTCACAAAGAAGAAACCCAGTCTCTGCTGATGTCCATGAGTTACAATCTTCGCCTGCAAAGCATTCCCAACAAAATATTACAAATTAACATTTTATTTATGATTATATTTATTTGTCCGATTACATTTAAGCCTCTGAAAATAGCTAAACAAAAACATAATAACAAAACAAAAGGTGGGAAGAGGAAAAAAGAAACACTGTAAATAAAACTAATTTTGTAATCGAAACTACCTACCAAAAGAAAAAGATTGTTGGTATTACAACACATACACTCTCTCTTATCCTAGTGTGTCTGATTCAGTGGAAATATCCCACAATGTATGTCTGTAACGGATGTCGGCAGGAATTCGGACCCCCGTCCAACAGAGAACGAGACTCACACGCGGGCACCCGACCTAAACAGAGGTATGACCGATGGGATGGACCGCGTGGACATCAACGCTCACCTGGACGACACTGGGATAAGTTATGGGACCAAGCAAGGCCTCATGAGAGCCCATGGGATAGATTGTGGAACCAGCCAAGCTTGTATGGAAACTCCAAGGGAAAGCGACAAACTCACCCTGGAGCAGTCAGCCCAAGGAATCGACGAAAGAATTCACCAAGATTCCAAACTGACCGAGCTCAAACTGAATCCACACAAGAACAAGAAACACCACCGCATTTTGACTCACAAAAGCTGATGGAAATGATGGTGAAAGAGTTCTTCCAACGAAAAGAGGAGGACCGGAAGTGGGAAAAGAAAGAGAAACCAGATTCAGCCTGACTAGCTGTCAGACGAAAAGGCAGTGACAAGCTGAACAAATCAGCCACAGAAGACAGCACTGCTTCACATCACTCTCAGAGAACAGTAAACACCCTAACTTCAGATGGACATGAAACCCCACCTGAAAACTCAGCAACAGAGCTAAACACTAACTCAACACCCAATACTCCAAATCACAGCAGCGTCCAACAAACACCTGCTGATGAAACACCTCAAGTTCCTGAAAGTGCTGTCTCAGTCACCTGCCATTCCTCCGAAGAACACCAGATCAGTTCTGACATCCTAAACGTTTCCTCCCAAACTCCAGCCCCTCAAATGACCAAACCGATGCCCTCACCAAAGCAGGTGCATTACATGAAGAGTCCTGGACACTTCATGCCCTCCCCACCCATCCCTACAGTGGCAGCAGTAACCCGCCGCCAGCACGCCACTGGCGAGCACACCCCTGCCCTCTCCCGCATTGCCATACCACCCTCAGTTCGCTGCTGACGATCTCCTCATCCTCCGAACTGTGGATTCGTCACTCCGAACAATGACAGCTCACATGTCAAACCCATTAGAACATTCCATTTCCTCCACGAACCTGAACCACATCCTCCGAGCTCGCGAGCTCCACTCTGTCAACTACATGCTGCATCTGCGAGGACGGTGTCCACACGGTATGTCCCTGAGCCACTCACTGCGCCACAGCTGTAGTACCTCACGGCCCAGAGGGGGAGTATGCTGACACACGCACACGATGCACCATGATGTGTTGCCAGTTCCAACCGGCAAAATCCAAACCACCGACAGGAAAAGAGGGAAGATCGAACCCACTGACACAGACCGACAACCATATGCACCACACAAGCATAAGTATTGTCATTTTAGGAAAACATATAGCAACCATGCTTAGACACAACCCATATTCTCTCCTCCGCAGCACTGCTAGGACCAATCTAGTAGAGGAGTTACTCTCAAAAAAAAATTTTATATAATTTTTTTTAATATTTTTTTTTTCATTTTGTTTTATTTTTAATTTTTGAAGAAATTTTTTTTTTTTAGTTTTTTTTTTATTTGCTTTGTCGTTTGATTTCTTTATCTCATGTCTCACTTTGTGTTTTTCCTTTCCTCTCTCTCAACTTTGAACCCCTTAACCAATCCTTGAATCCAGGTCATGAAATTGAGATCGGCTTCCGTCAGTAAAGTCATTGTAATTTTGGCTGTGAGAAACCGGTTGTCGACCGATCGAGGCCAACCGCCAAATCATGAACGAACATGATACGCGATGTAAGTTCCTTGATTGACAACTTAACCATGAATAGGATTCCGTGCTACGTGATACCTCTTAGCCTTGTTCAAACATCGTAACTTCGGCCACTGCGGGCCCCGCTAGTCTCATCCAAACCCATCTCGCCCCTTTCCCGGTAGCGCTATTCCCATATACACAAAACACGGAAACAGGTGACTTAGTTGTCTTTTCAGTTTGCCCATTATCGACATTAATAATGTTTACCGGCTCAAAGACGTTGTGAATGTGGGATTACGGCAAGGGAAAACCTATGTCAAAATCCACCACTCCTAAAGTTGCTGCGTATCACGATATCAACGAAGCAGTTGTATCTGGCCCCACAACTTAAAGATGGGCACACTCACTTAGGACATTCACTCCCCACTACCCGAGTAAACTCTGCGTACGCGATAATACCAAGGGCATCTGCGGTTTAGAATCCATTAAACCTGACACTAGCTGCACCGCCGAAGCAACACACGTTCTTCAGTTGAGGTAACGCAAGCCGAAATCATCAGAAACCGATGGCCGATACCCCAGCACGAACAGCCACCCTCACATGCGATTTAACACGGACACCGCTACGCGCATTAATTTGCCCAACCAAACTTTATGGATCACTGTCCCGAAGGGCGCGATCCTCCATATTGACGAGTTAGCATTGTATCACCTCACCAACGATGAATATCAGGTTGAAATCGAAATCTCTTATTGATTTGACACCGGCTGACAGCGTTAGAAGCTATCGCTCGCCTTCCGCCCGCCGGCGCGCCAATTATTCGTTCTTTGTCTACCGCTGACACGGCGCTTTGTATCTCTACTATCGTAGGATATGTCGTGACTTTGACACTGGCCTTCCTCCTACGCAAGCGAGTGAACGCCGTTCAAGAGTCTCTCAACAAATACCCGTCAGGCGGTCCCGTGCCTTTTCCGACGTGGTGAACCCGAAACCCGAGAACTCGACCAACCTGATGGAGATCATGCCTATACCGCCTCGTCCAAACACCTGACTATTAAACCAGTCAAAATGACCCAATTGTCAATAAATGATAAACAATGCATCCCTAGTCTTCTCAAGTTTCTACCTGTTCCTTCCCAAATTACCCTGCACCAGGTTTCAGTCAGTGATAGAAATGATGTTTGTGGCTTGTATGTGCCTGTTCTTCCTGCCTCTTGTTCCAGGGCCTGACGATGGTTCCATCAGGGAACATCACCAAGCCAAAGGGGGATATGTAACGGATGTCGGCAGGAATTCAACTGTCTCTACAAGTCCCCAGAGGGGGCAACTAAGAATCAGCAACCCTCTAAAGCCCCTCCCCTCATCCAGCACCAAAAGCGCGCATTTTCTTTCTATTTACAGAACAAAGGAATGTGACGGGAACAGTTTCTTAAAGACATTCGTTCGTTTCATGACTTTCAAAAACATCTACACAAGAAACATATGGATATTAATGTTGTACTCTTTCTCTCATATGCTTGTGGAATATGAATTACTTAGGAAATGTGAGCTGATTCTTAATCGTGCCTTGAGCTGTAATGTGTAGGTTGCAGTGTTTAGACTTGTATGAACGGTTGCAAAAATGTATGGAATCAGTAAGATAACGAATGTGGTGATATTATCAATGTGTAAAACCTGGTAGAGTTTTAATACAGGGGTAAAGTTTAATTTTTCGTTACAAAGTGTAACGAGGGCAGAAAGCCTGGACATGGGCGGGGCTCCGCCCCATACCGACACTCTGATTGGACCAGCCGCCTGTGGGCGATGTCCAAAAACCGGACAGTTTAAAACAACGCGCCTGCGTGCAGCTCTCTCTCTCTTGAATCTCTCTCTCGAACCTCTCTTGAAAACTAACTCTTCCTGCTTTCGCAACTGCGCCCTCCAACGCGCACCGGTCCGCTGGACGCTCGCCTTGAAACCAACCATCTGAAGAAGTCCAAGACCGTGCCAAAGCCGTAACATCACAGAGCAACGAACGCAACGACTGCTGAGGAGAGCTTTCCCGTGACGTCACGCAGCAGAGTTTTTCCCAGAGCAATGCGTGGAAACCCACGTACGAGACAAAGGTTCCCAGAGCAACGCGTGGAAACCCACGTGCGAAACCAAAGCAACAGCCTGCTTAAACCAACAAAAGCAAGTAACAAACTTAAGTTTTATCCTGACTGGACCGGTAAAATTCTGATCTGAATGCAGTAACAAAGCCTAGGCAGTTTTGTCGTGGTTAACAAAGCCTAGGCAGTTAGTTAAGTTATGAAATAGGAAAGAATGGAATTCTTTCAAACATTAACCTCAAAACTCCCGTATGCATGTGTGTATGTTTGTGTGTATTACGTATGTTAGAATATTAGTATGTAAATAAACCCTTGTTTCGTTTTATAAAGAATTGTCTCTGGAATATATTTTTAAGTATTTTATCCTTATTTGCCACAAAGAGAATGTTACCTAAGCTCGAATTTGAGAGAGTTATTAATCTCGTTTTATTGTTACCGTGGCCACGAAATACAGAGAAACGAGATTAATAGAATATACCTTTTAGTGATCGCTGGACGAGCACTTAAGGTATAAACTGTAAGTTAAATGTTAATATTACTTTAATCAAGCAATATTGAATATTTAATAACTAATTCCCGAAGCTGAAATAATAGCTTCATATTAAATTGCATTACATGCCACACAACACATTTACCTGATCACGCCTAAACAACCACACACAACGTGATGAATGGACAAAACTGCACTAACAAAGGATGCTTCAACAAGTATTCAATACTTCTTCTATAAACCACCACCAACAAAGTTACTAACCTCACATTTAAACACTGTTTAAAACCCAATCAACTCAAATCTAATTCCAAACTGTTTTAAAGTGTTCACAAAGTTTTGGAAATCTTCTCAGAATGCTCTTTTTTGCACACAATCCATCAAACAATTAGCTCTTAACGATGAAAAATGTAAAACACTGCTATTGAGTCTTCAGCAAGTTCAATGCACGGCACTTTGTCAGTCATGCACACATACATGTGCACAAATACTGTACACTTATTATATTTACAGAAAATACAAGGGAAAAATACTTTTTCTGATTTCTAAATGAAGCTGTTTTCATGCACTAATAGGTAAATGTATGAAACATTATAAATGGCAGTGTTTTCTAAATGAAACCACAACTTTAATGAGATTGGGTTAATCTAATGTAAAGAAGAGATCTGAGAGCGAAGCTGTAACGTGCACTCAGAAGTGAACTATTACACAATAAATATATGTCCGTTGTGCAACAGACAAAAAATGACACAAATTATTCAGAATTGTTCACGCTGATGAGATCTGATAACACGTGTGAAAATAACGGGGAGCAGCACATTCTTTCCACTTTAACGGCCGTCAATTAAAGTAAATATGTAAAATATTGCCATAATAATAAAGACCCTCCCACCAGCATGGACTCTCTCCACCCAGAAGGAAAATGCCTTTATAAAGACCACTGATCTTCTGACTAAAACCATCCGAAAACGACTTTACAGAAGAACCAACCTGACACTCATCGCTGGTAGATGACATATGATCCAATTACCTACATTAATAATCTCAATCACTAAACTCTTTAGCGTTTGTATTTAAATTATGTTAGTATTTTTAACATTATGATGAGTGATTGACTTTTTAGCACTTCAGAAAACAACTGTTAAGTAGAGCTTAATACTTCAGACATGTTAGTTATTTTATTTTGCATTATAAAATATACGACCCATCATAAATATATGTTAGCTGATGAAAAGCATTTAACAATATCAATGTAGTTTTTTAAATGTATTTTTATTGGTTGTGTATTACTACAACTACTACTATTATTTTTATATTAAATTCTGACAGACTTTGCTTTGAAAAGGCTAAAACAATGTCTGGAAAAAATTGGGTTGTCCTTGTTGCTGGCTCAAAGGGCTGGGAAAACTACCAACATCAGGTTTGTCCTTTTTTAGTAATATTCTTTATTTTCAAGACATATTTCTCAAGGTGTGCTGAAGCACAAGTTTGTATATGATGACAGTAACATGTGAATATGTAAACTATCTGTTTTTATTTGTATTTTAGGCCAATGTGTGCAGCTTATATCAGATCATTCAGAAAAGTGGGATTCCTGAGGAGCAGATTGTGGTGATGATGTACGATGACATCGCTCATAATAAACAGTGAGTAATTTGATCTTAATCTGGTGCTGAACGTACTGCTAATTAGTAGTGCTAGAACAACAGCGTAATGGACCTCGTTACATTCCCGGGCTTCTCAAAAGCAATCGAGGGCTGTCATAGAGGGGTTGAAAGAAAGACTATACAGTAAACATGAGTTTTGCTTTCCAGTTTGCCACAAGGAAAAAATACCAAAAAAATGCTCGATAAACAATGACATTCCCACGACTTTCCAAAAGAGAGATTGATTATGGAAGTCAGGAGAGAAGTATTTTCCGTCACTCCCCTCAGCCGTGTTTTTAGAAGCACCCTCATAACAGCGCTAGCTAGCTTTTTGGTGATTTAATGTCAAGCTCATATAACACAAGCTATAGTACTATGATCAGAACAGTATAAATGTACAGCTCAGACGAATAGTATAACTATAGTATTTCACAATAACTATAGTATTTCACATTTAAGTGAAATAAAAATCTTTCCTAGATTGAATAATTCTGTAAACGCGTCATCACAGTAAAGTTTAGTTTAGTTTAATTGATCTATGTAGCCACATTTAATAATGACAGTGTAAACCAAAGTGCTGTACAAAATTAAAAGAAGACATACATAAAACAACTAGCCATATAAAACAAATAAAGATGGTATGAGATCTGATTACTTACGAAAAATAACAGTTAAAGGAAGAAGATAAAGGAGAACAAAACAGGGCCTAAAAACGGAGCCCTGTGGTACGCCACGTCTACATTACAGCACTAGATAGATGGAGCTGATTGTGTTTACATGTTCCTTTACTTCCCTCTCTGCAGAAACCCATCTAAAGGAGTCGTTGCCAGCGTGAGTAACTGAATTAAGAGACGTGTACCCAGGAGTTCCAAAGCACTACACTGGAAAAGGTAACATTTGTAATGTTAAATATTGTTTTGATGTTTTTATTCAATTTCTGAGCAAAATTTATATCTTATGACAATAATGATCCATTATGGCAACGATGATCTTAAAGGATGTGACCCCCGAAAACTTCCTTGCTGCTCTTCAAGGGAAGCACACTGGAAGAAAAGTCATAAAAAGGTTTGTTTGTTAAGATATCTTTCAATACTCTCAATATGTCTGTCTATCTATAGTAGTGTTATCTTTTGTGTTTTTGTCAAAATGCATAGCAATTTCTATGAATTAGATCATGGCATCACCACCTACTGGTCAAAAAGCAATTCTATTACATTCTAAATAATTTTACATGAGAATTTTGGAACTGCTTTGTCTACAATTATCATACTATGTACCATATGTATGTAACTATAATAATTATATACTATGTACCACTGTAACACATCTGCCGCTTGCTTGGCCCCATAATCAGGGTACTGCTTTCAGCTAATATGGCTTTGTAGCTAAAATGAAGAACCATTGTTATTTTCATTTAATGCAGTGAAGCGAATGACAACATATACATCTACATGACCGGTTCTGGGAAAAGAAGGCACGTTTGAATTTCCTGAGAAGTCAGTAAGTATAAAAAGCAAAGACTGAAGAGACGCTTGCACGACCAAAATATAATGTTCTGGGTAAAGTTCAGACCACTCATTTAAGTACCGACACGGGTTATCCGCTGTTAAAGCACTATCACCGTTTTAGATTGACTCATTGTAATAGTGATAATATTTCCATTCACACTGAATACATAAATCTAGAGCAAAATACAAAACTGTGACATTTAATCCTTTCAGTGATGCACTTCACTCGTCAGCTCTAAAAATCAGCTGCAAATACACTTAATTGCTGATTTTAAAATGTTGAAATTTCATATAAAAAAATAAATAAAAATGAAAATGTAATTAATAGGATTGTATTTTTTTATGTGTACTATAAAATAATTGTATTTTTATTTAATACTCTTTTTATTTGAAATTATAATAGTATATTACACTTTATTTATTAGCTGGTTTAGTTTATTGTTTTATTTTTTTAAATTAACTAACTAAATAAAGCATTATTATTATTTTTAATATGTATTTATAGTTATATTTAATGAGTCACACTATGTTTTATTACAGCTTTGTTCTAAGGATTTCATTGACGCAATCAAAAACATGAATGAAAAAAAACAATTCTCAAAGGTATGTATTCAATTAATGTTTACAAACCTTTTTAATGTATATGCTATAGAATTAAAAAGAGAGATGAGAGAGAGAGAGAGAGAGAGAGAGAGAGAGAGAGAGAAGAGAGAGAGAGAGAGAGAGAGAGATAGAGAGAGAGAGAGAGAGAGAGAGAGAGGAGAGAGAGAGAGAGAGTAGAGAGAGAGATGAGAGCGAGAGAGATAGAGAGAGAGAGAGAGAGAGAGAGAAGGAGAGAGAGAGAGAGATAGAGGAGAGAGAGAGAGATGAAGAGAGAGAGAGAGAACAGAGATAGAGGAGAGAGATCGAGAGAGAGAGAAGAGAGAGATAGAGAGAGAGGAGAGAGAGAGAGAGAGAGAGAGAGAAGAGGAGATAGAGAGAGAGAGAGAGAGAGAGAGAGAGAGAGAGAGATGGATTTTGTTTAATAATATATTCAACTTAAAGATCATTTGCTCCTAAAAGTCCAAATGTGATAATCTTACTTAACAAAAACCAATCTTTCAATAGAAGGTAAAATCCAAACCTTGTGATTCTTCTTGCTTCTCTTTTTGTTCTAGCATCTTTCCCAACAGTTATAACAGAACCGCTTTCACAAGAGCTACTGCAAAGCTTTCAAAAGGGCCAGAAACTATCTGTAAACGCCTTTTATCAGCGCCCTTGCTCTAAAAGCTATAACGAAACACCCTGTTTTCTTTAAAATGCTTTCATTAATCGTGTTTGTTATCACTTTAATCACTTTACTAAACAATGCAAACTTGACTGACTGCTTCACTTCCACTTTAAGTAAAGAGAATGAGTTAATGATCTCTAATCATTCCTCCACACGTATATGTGCTGCAGATGATGATATTCATGACCAGCAGTTACTCTGCATCGATGTTCGGAGGCCTTAGCGGTGATGGTAATGGTAAGTGGAAAAACCAACGAGGGCCCTGCCTTATGTTGAGCTACATTTACATTTACGCATTTAGCAGACGCTTTTATCCAAAGCGACTTACATTACATTCAAGTTGCAGTTTTACATTTGATCAGCTGCATTGCTTTCCCTGAGAATCGAACCCATGATCTTGGCGTTGGTAGTGCCATGCTCTACCATTTGAGCTACAGGAAAGCTCACACTAGTTTTTTATTTGAAAGCATTGTGTCCATAAATTCGAGGATGTTTTAGTGCGACATAAAAAAAAATCTGGAAATACATTTGACTATATTCTCGTAATATTTCAAGTTTATCTCGTAATTTTGACTTTATTCTCTTTAATCTCGTAATCTTAGATTTTTTCATTTAACGTTGCACTAAAAACACCATCGTACAAAATATTTTAAAAAAAATAATAAAGTTCTGTTCTGATCTGTCACTCAGTCTATGCATTGGCTGCATGTGACACATATGTCCAGAGCACTTCCAGTGATTACAACAAGAAGTTGAAAATCTACATCTCTGATCAATTCTCATCTGAATGGTTGAAGTTCACCTTTAAGGTATGTGTTTTCTGTCAATGATCTTTAAACTGTGCATGGCATCAATAGGTTAATATTCTGATTGAATTAGTCACAAAGTAGACATGACAGATGTGTGTATTTCTCTTTATATTCACAGGCTGACTTTAATACAACAACCTTCCAAACGATGGTAGAAGGATATATTTCAAGCCAATCAAGATCCCTTCCCCCAACAGTTTGGGAACATGGTATAAACATTTACTTTACACAATGAGAGCATTTAAGTGGTTTTTTCATTATTTTAGCATAACAAAACATTAACACACATACAACTCGCTATGTCTATAAATGTTGTACTTCTTCTAAATGATTTTGTTCATTTGTTTTCTTTAGGAGATCTGTCCTCTGTCTCCTCCGTGAATTTCTGAACCCTGACCACCTACGAGCTGATTGACACGGTTCGTGTTCAAGAAAACAGGGGCGCATGGAAAGAGTAATCTAATGGCCTTTTGTGCTGGTTTCTTGTTTCAGAATTTTTGATTTACATTGATTGAAAGATAACAATATAATTGACAAGGTTTTTGGTTTGGGGTTGATTTTTTTCATTTTGAAACAAGTGTTTTTATGTTAATCAAGGCTGCAGTTGTTTGATCCAAAATAGAGCCTTAAATAGTAATATTAAGAAGTATTTTGAAATCAATAAAACTTGGAATATGGGTAAAAGTTCAATGATTGCCATTGTGTTATTATTATGCTTCTGTAATTCTGCTGCAGTGTCTTACGGTGCATTTAGGCTCTGGTTCGTTTGTTCGCTGGGAACTGAAACCATGATCGTGATCTTTTCATTAGTCACAGTAAGTGAGCGTGGTCTGTGTGCAGAGTGACATACATTTAAACCAGTGGTTTTCAACCTTTTTTTGTGGACCAGCACCCTCTATTCATTATCCAGGTCCCTTACCTCCGGTTACACAGACGAGGTTTAAGACTAGTGCCAGATTAAAATGCCATGTTTGAGCCGTCTCAACTAAAAATATCTTGCCTCTGACGTATCTTAAACTATGACGGTTGCCATTGATCTTTCTCTAGATGCACACCTGTAACATGTTCTTCTAAGCATTTTTATAAAAGCAGCTTAAATATCTTAATTTAACTAAGGCCTAGTCCTGGCTTAAGCTAACCCTGTCTGTAAAATTAGTGTCCTTTAATTAAAGATCATGTTCCTGAAGGCATTTGTACATTCCCCTACTGTAAATATATTCAAACTTAATGTTTGATTATTAATATGCTTTGCTAAGAACTTCATTTAAACAACTTTAAAGATGATTTTCTCAATATTTTAGATTTTTTTTGCACCCTCAGATTTCATATTTTCAAATATTGTCCGATCATATATAACCACACATCAATGGAAATATTATTTATTCGTCTGGATTCACCTGCAGCTGCTGGTGTGCAGCTCTGATCCGCGTCTCCTCGTCCTCCAGGAGCTTCTGATGGAGCGTTTCATCATGAAGCCGCCGCTGCTCCTCCTCCAGCTGTCTCTGAGAAGCAGATTTCTAATAAAACACAAAGATGAAATCATGAGTTATCATTATGATTCCACAACTTAGCCCAACGCTTGATCTCACCTCAAAAGTCACTCAGACCACAAAACACTTCATATATGTCTCAAAACAAGGCTTTTTTTCATCATAACACTGGGAACAATTCTCATTCAGAAAACAAACACTTCATTTATAACACGAAATGATTCGCAAAACGCACATTTTTAAGTCCTGTTCTGAATCAAATGATTCGCGATCCGATTGGAGCGCTTCAAAACAGTGAATAATTTTTGCGACGCAATTGAACTGAATCAGAGTTCCGTTGATAATGTTCTTTGTTTGCTTTCTCTATATAATTTATTCGTTGTTTGAATCACCAGGAAATTCAATCTTTACAATTAACGTTAATAGGCCAAACTTACAATGTTTTTTCATCAAATTGTGATCACGTTAATACGTTTCCGCCGTTTTAAAAAATTTCATAAGTGACATCAATTTACCCGCCTAGAAACCGGATTTATGATGTACGTTGTTAACAGATTACACTTACATTAGTGTGTGTGTGTGCGTGAGAGAGAGAGTGGTGTGTGTGTGTTGTGAGAGAGAGAGAGAAAGTGTGTGTGTGTGTGTGTGTGTGTGTGTGGTTGTGAGAGAGAGAGAGAGAGAGAGGTGTGTGTGGTGTGAGAGAGAGAGAGAGAGAGAGAGAGATTTTGAGATTTCAAACTCCATTTTATTACAATACAGTATACAAATGAAAGTCAAACATCCATCTTGCACAAGCTTAAATTACCTCACATGAATGGAAAAACACAGCTCTTCTTCCACTACTTCGCAATAATCCCATTTAAACACCAAATTGTTTCAAACATTAGAAGATCATGCATTGATTTTATAATACAAGAAATCAATTAAAATTCGAGATTTTACAAGTTTTGAGAAAACAGCTACTAAACTTTTGTTAATATTCATGTCAACTTTTTCTTTTCTAGTGACATAAATTGCCATTTTTGCTTGCCCCAACAAAAAATTAATCAACTGAGACTTATAACACCTACTTTTGACATACTTAAAACCACAAATGAACACTTTCATTGAAAACATGACATTGAAATAATTAAAAAGTATCTCCAGCATATCAAAAAGGGGTTTCAGCCTTTCACAGTACATAAATGCATGAAAAAGGGTTTCTCTTTGTAAACAAAACGGGCAACAATCAGTACCGTCAGACTTAAACAGAGAGATAAAAACATTTACCGCAATGGCACCATGCAATATTCTCCATTGCAAATCCCCAGTTTTCTTTGGCAAAGGTGACTTATATAAAGCTCTCCATTCTGGTTTTTCCTCTATGCTAAGTTTAAGTACATCCCTCCAAGGTGTGTCAAACTTATTATTCAAAAATGTTTTGTTGAAAGCTTTTACACAATTTTTATATAAACATTTGCCAGGTGTAATTTCAGATCCCACAATTATTAACTCATCACAATCTAACAGCATACCATTACATTCACCCATAATCGGACATATACTTAAATTCGGAAAAGGGTCATTACAATTAAAATGAATAGACCCCTTTGAAAATTGGTCCAAAAGTTCTTTTTCCTCTCCAGTCAGAGCCGAGCTCCAAATTTCAAGAGCTTTTTGCACAACTCTACAAGATCTGAGTCTCAAATGTCCAGCGATTGCAGTCACATTTTTAAAATCAGGTCCTGCTATTTTATACAATTGATCGACTGTTGTCACTCCGGCAATCCGCAAAGTTCTTTCTGGTATAGCAAACGATGTATCATGTGACAGATCCAGTCGCGAACCGCAGACTAAAGGTTCTTGCAGAAACCAGAAAAGAGAAATACCATTGTTTCCTCTATTAATCCTGAACAGAGACCAGACTTTAAACAAATTTCGGTAAAAAACTGGAGAATCACAGAGTTTTAGTCTTTGAGGATCCAGCCAAAACAAAGCTTTGTCCAGGCCTAAACCTTCAATGTTCCGGAGAATTGCACAGGCAACACTCGCCCAGCCTGACTCCATAGGAGATGATAAAAGTCTTTGGATATACTGAAGACGAAAAGCAGCCGTTCTGCTCTGCAAATTGATTAGTCCAAGTCCTCCTTCTTCTTTTGACAGGTACAACACACTTTTCTGCACCCAGTGCAATTTATCCCAGAAGAAGTCAATTAAAATTGACTGGATTTTGCTAATACATCAGCTGGAGGGTCTATACAGATTAAACGGTGCCACAGTGCAGAGGATACCAAGTTATTAACAATCAAGATACGACCCTTATAGGACATTTTTGGGAGTAAATACTTCCACTTATCCAGTCGTCCTTTAACTTTCTCAATAATGCCTTCAAAATTCTTTTTTACAAAATTTGCATTTCCCAAAAACACGCCTAAATATTTAAAACCATCTCTATTCCACTTCAAACCATCAGGAAGCCTTGGTTCCCCTTTTAAACCATTTTCCAACTAGAAAGGCTTCACTCTTTTTCCAATTCACTTTGGCAGAAGAAAGAGAATTAAAAGTTTCCAAAATCTTTATCAATACATTTACATCACTAGTTCCACTGATTAAAACGATCACATCATCAGCATAAGCTGATAACTTAAAACTGTGACCGCAATTGGGTAAATACAATCCACACACATCAGATCTTATTTTTTTAACAAGGGTTCTAAAGCTAGAGAATATAGCATTCCCGACAAAGCACAACCTTGTCTGACACCCCTGTACACTCTAAAAGGAGAGCATAAGTCACCATTCATTTTTAAAACACTCTCAACTTCACTATATAACGTTTTTATCATTGAAATAAAAGCAGAATCAAAACCAAAGGCTTTCATAACACTCCATAAATACAAATGCTCGACTCTATCAAAAGCCTTCTCTTGGTCAATCGATATTAGCCCAACGTCTAGATCAAAAAGTTTACCACCATCTAAAATGTCTCTAATAAAAGAGATATTGTCAGAAATTCTTCTGCCTGGCACACAATAGGATTGATCAGGATGAATCACATGTTCCATAGCCTTGCCCAATCTAATTGCAAGGGCTTTAGAGAGCAATTTATAGTCGTTGCACAACAGGCTTACAGGCCTCCAGTTACCAATCTCATTTAGATCTCCTTTTTTTGGTAACAACGTTATAACTGCTCTTCGGCAGCTACGAGGCAAAAGTTCATTTTTCAGACTCTCGTTAAAAACTGCTACTAATTCTGGGCCTACCTCTGACCAAAAGGCTTTATAAAATTCAACGGTTATACCATCTATTCCAGGTGCTTTACCATTTTCCATCTTCTTCAAAGCCTCTTCAAATTCTTCTAAGCTAAATGTTTTACTAATTGTATTATTAACATCTTCAGCTATCTGTGGTAATTCTTTTAAAAACCCAGGATGAACATCTTTAACTTCTAAAATTTCACTTTTATATAAGTCCTTATAGAACTGTACAGCTCTTTTCCTGATATCTACAGGATTAGTCAATAAAGCTCCATTTTCAGACCGCAAGGCATGGATAAGTTTTTTCCTGGCCATTCTTTTTCTCTAAATTGAAAAAAAACTTTGAAGGAGCATCCATTAATTCAATGCTTTGATACCGAGATCTAATTATGGCACCTTGTGTAGTCAAACCCAACAACTCTGCTAATAAATTCTTTTTCTTCTTAACATTTTCCATGACATTGCTGCCTTCTGTAACTATGGGAACATCTTGTAATTTCATTAACTCTTCCTCCAAGACACTCATTGACTCTTTAATTCCTTTTGTGGTATTTTGCGTATATTGTTGACTTAATTGCTTTATTTGCACCTTTACAAAGTCCCACCACTGTTGCAATGACAAAAAAGTCGATTTCATAGTCTTAACATTCATCCAAAATTCTTTAAAAACTTCTCTAAAAAAAGAATCACACAACAAACTATTATTGAAATGCCAATATGCACTTTTTGCCTTTATATAATTATTTGTCATAACACACTTGATCAAACTGTGGTCAGAAAAACACACTGGGGTTATTATGCATTCTCTAAACATGCTTAACTGATGTTTAAAAATATAAAATCTATCAAGCCTGGCCAACGATATTTGATTATCGTGAGCATGAGCCCAAGTATATTGTTTCTGTGTGCCATGAAAATTCCTCCAAACGTCAATAATGCTATTCGATTTTATTAGTTGAAATAACCTCTTCCTTGATTGCATATGAGGTTCAACATGATTCCTATCCATACCACTTTCGGTGCAATTAAAATCTCCTCCTAATATTAAAAAATCATCATTGTTAACTTCACTCAAGACTTTATCCAAAGTATTTAAAAAAATCATTCTATCTAAAGCATTAGTTGGGGCATAAACACAAACAAACACAAAAGAGCTGTTTTCAAAAGACGCACTGATCTTAACCAATCTTCCTTTAATAACTTCTTCAACATTGTACGAATATGGAATAAAATTCCTTGAAAATAATATGGCAACACCACCACTTAACGAGGTAAAATGACTTAAAATTGCCAACCCATTAAATTCTCTAATCCAATCTGCAGTGTTATCCATATCACTATGAGTTTCTTGCAGAAACAACACATCGATATTCTTATGTTTCATCAATTCAAACGCTTGAACCCTCTTCCTGAAGTCTCTCGCTCCATTTATATTTAAAGAAGTGAAGCTTATTTCCCCCATAGAAAATAAAGGAGAAAAGCAAAGAAGACACAAAAAATAAAGAAGATGTACCAAACTACCCATTTTAACTATTTTCTTTAAAATCTTCTGACTTTAACTTTGTAAGAATTTTCTTCAAACGGTACACCTCCTGGTCAGTGAAACAATTTTCACTTCTGAAAGTCTTTATCTTTTCAATGAACTGCATTATATCTGGAAAGTAATCTTCTATTTTCACTTTCCTCAAATTCTTGGTTGTCATCAAAAAAGACTTAATGTCATCAATACTGTAAATTCGACTGGGAAAACTACCTAGCGGCAGACTAGCACTGAAACTGCACTCTGAAATGTCACTTTCACTATCAGTGTCCGTCTGACTTAACCCAACACCATCTTTCCTTTTGCCTTGTCTATGACATTCCACCAACTTCCTTTTTGTGGAGTTTTAAAACAACATCCGTCATCACTCAACACTGGAACCTCAACTTCAGGATTTTCTTCTTCCATTACCGTTCCCTCTTTTTCAGCGCTATTTTCTGACTCACCTAAAGTTAGTTCTTCCGCTATCTGTTCTATTCCAGGGGAGATTCTAACTTCATCATTCTCACTTGGAGCAATTTCATCTTTTCCAGTTTCTTCTGAACTATTCATCGGATTTTCCGGAACAACAAGTGCCGTGCTTGGACCCGGCATCTCAGCAGCAACCGCCGCAACATCATTCTGCCCATTTTCAGTGACAACAATCAATCCATTCCCATCATTTCCTTTCTTTGGACACGCACGGACGAGATGACCCCTCTCGCCGCAACCATAACACTTCATTACATTAGTCGTGGCATAAATGACATAATTAACATCCTCATGACGGAAATTAAGAGTCAGATCAAGTTCATCAACATTATCCTTCAGAACCATGTAAGTAAAACGCCTAAAAGACATGACATGTTTTAACTGAGGGGACTTAACTCCAATCGGAATCATCTTTAAAGGAGAAATCAATTTTCCATACCTAGAAAGCATTCCTGCTAAAGTCTCATTCTTGATAAACGGCGGTACATTAGATAACGTTACCTTTCTAGAGGGAGTAGAAAGCGGGAGCACTAAAACAAAAATGCCATCAATCTCAATACCACTCTCTGTTAGCAAGTTTGCTAACTCAACCGTCCTAACAAACAAAACGACAGCATTATTCATCCGTGACGCCGATAGAACATTTTCAATACCGGCTATTGCACCTACCGCTAAAGCGCACTGCTCTACACTCGCAGTAGTATCCACTTTTACGCCATGACGCCTCGTTAGGAATTCTAAACTTCCCGCACTTGGAGCCGCCATGCCCCCAGTACACAGACTGGGAGCGTAACTCCTTACAACAACAAACTCCCCTTGCACTACTGTTACCAAGAAACACAACGCACCTACTAGCAAATTTCCAAGAGAAGAAAAGGAGGAAAAAAGTAATAAATCACTCGTACCTCGCACTTCAGTCAAACACTCTCCATTCACGCTCCACGCTCGCCCGACACATGCGCACAGCAGAGAGAGAGAGAGAGAGAGAGAGAGAGAGAGAGAGAGAGAGAGAGAGGAGAGAGAGAGAGAGAGAGAGAGAGAGAGAGAGAGAGAGAGAGAGAGACACTCTCCAGCGCTCTCTTTTGTCCCCTGCAGAGCTATTGCCGTGTGATTGAGGTTGAACTGGAAAAAAAGAGAACTGTCATAGCTTCTAAAAATACACAGTCCAAAAGCAGAGCTATAGGCATATTTTGTTCTCCTCCAAATATTAGAAGTGCATTACAGATTCATTATTCATGAGGGTTGAGATGGATGGGGGGGCAGGGACATATGGTGCACACTGCGTGTGGTGAAATATTAAAAAGCCGTGTCAGCGCTGAGGCCACAGTCACACCAGGTGGGCAGATCTGCCGGACGAAGACAGCTCTCTCCTGACAACGGGCCCCGGCGGACGCACGTCCCGCGGTTCTGTGCCCAGAGACAATGGCAGGTAGAGAGAGACGCTGCCAAAACATCCCGTAGAGGTCAGACGCGGCGGTCAACGGTGCGACATCTGTGGTCTTGGTGGAGATTGGAGGGGACGGAGGGAGAGAGAGTTAGGGACCAGACAAATTAGAATAAAATGAACAGGTCAGAGGCGTGATTATATGTGCGACCGCAGGTGCATCGTAATCATCCTGCGGTGTCACTGTAGAGTTAGTGCATCCTAATACAACTGACTGTGGTCTATTTGAGAGGCGAAAGAAGGATAGGAGAGAGATGATCATGAGATGTGCTCTTCACTGTAAAAGTTGGAAATTAACATTAGTGGAGTATGTTTTACAAGAAAATAGTATTCTAGTCTTTCTATTTTTAAATTCGTATTTAATTAAATGTGTTATTTGCCATTTATTTCTAATGAGAATTCACTTCCAATTAATTGTTTGAAAATAAATAATTTTCAGTATATGGACATTATCCTAAAAATAATACTTTTCTGGCACGTAGATTATGGGAGAGACATTATATATCAGAAATAAGGGGTGTGTTTGTAAGCCGTTGTTTATTAGGAATGAAAATGAGCCGGTTGGTAAATGACCATAATGAGTCATTAAAGCCTAGCTCATTTATTGTTAATGGGAAATGTAAGCAGATTCATGATGATGGATGCCTGTCCATCATAATCTCATTTGGATTGTCCCCTAACCTGAACGGAGCGCGTTGGGCTTCATTGAGAGACAAAGCATGCTGGGTAATTAAATGAGAGCAGTCATAACGTCCAAGACACAAAGGTATTAAGCAGTGATGAGGACAGAAAATGGGTCTGCTTTAATGTAGGCACCGTTTTTGTCCATATAGTTCATGCTTATTCTATTTTACAGTTTTGCCAAGCTGAACAATTAAATTATTGGCCTATTGTAGGGACACATCAATATTACAATTATGGCAGATATATCATAATTATTTTTGTGCCCATAACTGACAAACCAATAAATGTGTTTGTTTTCTCTCCAGAAAATAATAATTTTGTCTTAGAATAGGATGTGTTATATGAATTAAATAGACCTTTGACCACACAAGTACTGTTCAAAAGTTTGGGCGTCGGTAAGTTCTGAAGAAAATGAATACTTTTATTCTGCAAGGACACACTGAACTGATCCAAAGTGACAGTAAAGACTTTGTATAATGTTGCAGAAGATTTACATTTCAAATAAATGGTGTTCTTTTGAACTATCTATTCATTAAATAATTATGTTAAAAATTATATCTGCTTCCATAAAAATATGAAACCGATGAGAAAAATCAATGTTACTTGAGCAACGTTAAAAAAAAGAAACAAAAACAAATTTAAATAATTGTTCATTTTTTTTTTATTGTAGTAACATTTCCAAATATTACTGTTTTTACTATATTATGGATTAAATAAATGTAACCCTGGTAAAAATAGACTTCTTTCAAAAATATAAAAAACATTTTTACAGACCTCCAACTTTTGTCAGATCAACAGATTTGCATAAATGTGACCCTGGAGCACAAAAGCAGTGTTGAGTCGCTGGGGTATATTTATAGCAATAGCCAAAAATACATTGTATGGGTCAAAATTATAGATTTTTCTTTTATGCCAAAAATAATTAGGATATTAAGATCATGTTCCATGAAGATATTTAGTAAATTTCCTACCATAAATCTCAACTTAATTTTTGATTAGTAATATGCATTGCTAAGAACTTCATTTGAACAACCTTAAAGGCAATTTTCTCAATATTTAGATTTTTTTGCACCCTCAGATTCCAGATTTACAAATATTGTCCGATCATTACAAACCATACATCAATGGAAATGTGATTTATTCAGCTTTCAGATGATGTAAAAATCTAAATTTCTAGAAATATACACTAATGACTGGTTGTGTGGTCCAGGGTCACATATGCGCTATAGCAATGTGAGCTATTTCTTAGTGTAATTATTAGTATATTCCAACAGCGGTCATCGGTCTGGGTTGACCAAAGCCAAACTCACCCTTATGTGGCCTCACCACTGCGTTAGAGCTTTGAATATTCCTCAAAGAACTCAAGAAAGAAAAAGAGAGAGACACATACAGACAGACAGAGACGCAGAAGGGGGCGAAGTATGTACCCACTCCCTCTGCCAAGCCTTGATCAGACCCTCATAAAAGGCTCTTTCCGTGGCAAGCCAGCTTTCATGAATAGCACTGATGACAGCCCCAAATTTCCAGGCGCAGTGAAGAACTGCATGGGAACCACAGGTGGAGCCTGGCTTCACTGCCATGATTAACCTCTTCCATTCTGCTCGTCTGCTGTCGGAAACTGTTGATAGATGAACCCATCTGAAGAGACTGAGAATGACGAGGTTTAGAGCTCCATCATCACTAGCTGTGTCTTTTATGTTGTAAATGGTTAAAGCCCCAGCAAGTCCATAAGGAGCCCGCGAGGGAGCCGTAAACAGGAGGAGACTGTAACTCAGAGGTCTGGGGACAGATAGAGATGAATGTTCTCAACAGAGAGTGCAAATGTGAAATACCCATGATGCAACAAGATAAAAACAGCTGAGACCGTGAACATCTCTGAGTGAAATATAAATCTCTCTATTCAGTTTGAGTTTCTGTCTGGCCCTACAGACAGATTCTCAAATATGTCCATTTCAAATGGCTCACATAATGGCCCTGATTCACAAAAGGGTTGCATGAATAAAAACCATGGCAGGCTGGTGAGAAAACGTTTAACTGCACTCTTAAAAATGCCTAAGAGATACATTTGTGGTTCCCCAAAGAAGCTCTCAGAGAAGAGTTCATTTTTTTAGTTAATATGAAGAATATTTTAATGATCTAAAGATTTTTTTTATCCTTTTAAAGAACCTTTTTTCCATGAATGTTAAAGGTTCTTCATGGAGCCATATGTCAATCAGAACCTTTATTTTCAAGAGAGAGTGCGTGTGTGTGTGTGTGTGTGTGTGTGTGTGTGTGTGTGTGTGTGTGTGTGTGTGTGTGTGTGTGTGTGTGTGTGTGTGTGTGTGTGTGTGTGTGTGTGTGTGTGTGTGTGTGTGTGTGCGTGCGTTTGTTTTTGGCCTAATTATTAACCTGGACTAAAGATTTTGGCCTTTCAGTTGAGGAAAGTAGCATGCCTTTGTCTGCCTTTGTCAGACTCTGTTGGCTTGTCTTAATGAATATGTCATTTAGGGTGCACTTATATAAAGAGTGGTGTCAATGCAAGATTAAACTGCAGCCGCGAATCGATTTATCAAGCCTGAAAGTCATTTCATAAATGGCGTGTGCAAATTAATATGACCAAAAGGCAGGTATTAATCTGAATGACGTGGAGCATGGCTGCTGTCATTGCACGTGGAGAACAGACACTACAGTGAGATTCAACAATTAAAACTGTAGAAGAAATCAATAATAATAATAATTCGTTTAATTTATATAGTGCTTTTCCAGACACTCAAAACGCTTTACATTGTGAGGGGAATCTCCTCAACCACCTGTGGAAGTGTGCAAGTATTTCTGTAATCAGCTGTTTTTTGTAACATTTCTATTAAAACACGAAACCCTTTCTGAACATACATTGTTGTCAGCCCGAGTTCATAAAATTAAAAGCCTGATTTAAATATGGGTGCTAATTGGGCTGTACTGTATGCGACAGTTATACTTAATTAACCGCAGTACCTTCACAGAGTACACACACACACACTTTGTTAGATTGTGCAAGAAAATTAATAACATTTATTTGGGATCAAGATAAATCAGGTCGACGGTGAATTATTTGACGCGAAGGTTATTTCAGTACACTGCATGTATCCCTTATTTAGAGATATTTTTATCTTGCTGTGTATGGTTTTTGACTGATTACACTCTCAGGGAAATGCTCATTGTTTTTTGCACTTTTAATTTACATTGTAATTAGAACAGTGCAATTAATTAACCTCCACTAAGTACCACTTAATAATCCACATGGAGTGCTGTTAATTACTTTAGTGTGATAATCATAAACCGGTCATTCAGTCACGGCCACAATGGCGATTCTTTTGTCCCAGATTTAGAGAAAACGAGATTAAAACTACCATCTGCGGTAAAGCTCTCTGAGCACAGAGATTAATTATTGCTGGGAGGTTGTTCATTCATAGCTCTGGAGCATCAGTTATATAAGTATCAACTTCTTAGCTCACAAAAGTGTGTTCTAAGAACATTTAGCTAGATTTATCAAGTTCTAATAATATTGTATGTTCTCTAAATGTTCAAAACATTTAGAATTGTGTTTTTCAATGTTATGCAAATGTTAACGGAACATTCCAATTAATCATTTGGCAAATATTATGGTTAGTTACTTTGGAATGGTATTGTAAAGAAAGGGGTCAGGGCGTTGAAATCCAAATGCAGCTTTATTAATCAACAAGAGGAGGTCAGACAGGCAAGGTTCAGAGACAGCAACAGGTGTAATGAAGGCAAGGCAGAATCAGCAACAGGGGCAATGCAAAGGTCGGGGCAGGCAGCAAACGGTCAGAGTCGTATAGGCAGTCCAGGTAAACACAGGGCAACACACTCAGGGCAACACACTCAGGGCAACACACTCAGGGAAACACACTCAGGGAAACACACTCAGGGAAACACACTCAGGGAAACACACTCAGGGAAACACACTCAGGGAAACACACTCAGGGAAACACACTCAGGGAAACACACTCAGGGAAACACACTCAGGGAAACACACTCAGGGAAACACACTCAGGGAAACACACTCAGGGAAACACACTCAGGGAAACACACTCAGGGAAACACACTCAGGGAAACACACTCAGGGAAACACACTCGGAAATGTCAGACGGGGCTAAACAAGACTTCGCAGTGAATGAGATGGTGTCCAAAGCTTATATAGAGTGGGTGATGGGGTGCAGCTGTGTGATCAGTGCAATGAATGATTAGTGCAATCAGCTGGGAGTGTGTGCGTCGTAAGTGCAGTGAATGATGGGAGTTGTAGTCTGAGGTGGAGTGATGTGCAGCTGTAGTGTGGTGCAAGAGTCCACGTGGTGGAATGGCAACCAGATTCATGACAGGTATAATAAAATGAAACAAATAAAAACATTTTAAAATTCTACAAACAATGTATAAATAATGTTTTGTGCTATCATATTAAGAACATTATAAAAGACCAGATAACTTTAGGTGAACATTGTATTAATATTACACTGTAAAATAAAAAAGTTTAAGGCAACCGTCGAACCGTTTTCTCAACTTATTTTTGAGTTTTCTCAACTTTTTGTTGAATAAACAAGTTGAGAAAAGCAAAAATGTGCTGAAGCTGGTTGCCTTAAACATTTAAGTTCTCTCAACTTTTGATTTTTTACAGCACTGTAAAAAAAAAGAACAAAAAAAGTTGAGCAAACTTAAAAAGTTTAAGGCAACCAGCTTCAGCAACTTCATTCTTTTTTATTTTACAGTGTAGTGGAAGAACATTTGTTCGTTAACAGATTTCACAAAGATGTTTAAAGCCAAAGTTCAGAGAACATTCTCTATTAGCTGGTTTATTTCAGATGTGTGTAATTTTTTATATTAATATAAATGCAGAGTAGATGATGAAAATTATTTTCTCATCATTCTGGATATTTATATACAGAATTATAGCAGAAATGTGCGAGCTCTAAAAATCACTCTTGGTGTCTGATCAACCAGATTTGAGGACAGTGTGAGATTGAAATATACTGAAATTCTATAGGAGATGTACAAGTCTTTTCTATCTAGCTGCTGTTGAGGTCAAAGAGTTATTGTTTGTGCATTGTGTTTGGTTTTGGCATGTGGGCCACTTTAACACCTCCACACTTTATATATGCACTGAAGTTATATCATATCTCTGGCCATATCACTTACATTCATGCAACCCTCGTCACGAGCTCTGCATGCTGTTTCTGCATCTGTGGGCTGTAGTATCGAAAGACTGATCTCAACTTCCCTCTCAGGCCAGTAGCAAAAATCATGCATTCACAAGCAGAAGTGGAAGCTTTGAAAACCTTCACTGTATGCTTTATTAATGCAAGAGCAGCAGAAAGAGCGAGAGAGAAAAAGCATGACTGACCGGCAGAATTTTGTCCGGGGACAGAAGAGTGGGAGCTGCCCCGTCATCAGCACTTCACAGCCACATTAGACAGCGTGGCAGAACCACTTCGTCATGCTGCAGAATAATGTGGCCGCCATTGCAGTCCCATGCGTTCCAGCCGTAAGCCACGGGGGTGTGCGGCACCAAGCATGTCATTAGAAATTATAACGCAGACACATAGATGCAAACACTTTAACTTATCGTAACACACACACACACTTACTCACGCGTACTTAGAATTTGAATGATTTCTAAATGGAGTGGATAGTTCCCGCTTTGAATGTGGCTTGTCTAATACAAAATAGACAATGTATGAACACATGTGACTGTGCATCATTTAAATTCAATGTTAATTTATCAATTATTCATTCACAGAATGATCTTGAATTGTTAAGATGCTTGGACGCGGTTATACATTGTGATACATCTATCACAATAGTAATAATTAAATTCAATGTTCAATAAGAATTGAAATGTAACTTCACTGATAAGTCTTTGTAAAAGGTTAACATGGAATATGAATTCCTGCTCATATGTCACAAAGGAATTATTGATACAGTTTATTATTATTGCACACTGGTACTTGACTTTGCATCCTACCTACCAGTGCTTCTCAATGTATGGCTTTACAGACTGATTATACTCTTATTAACTGTGATGCATCCAGTCTTGCACCCTGAATATGGAGTTATGTAACATATACGGCAGGAAGTGGAGAGCGTGCTCGTGTGTTTTGGCTCAGTCTGTGCTAGCAGTGTTGTGCCGTGGCATGACCGTCTGGACTCGACACAGGGATTACAAGCGTCCGCTGTGAAGAGGGATGGGTCTCACAGGAAGTGACACGTGCTGTTCGCACCCCGCCCACTCTGTGCTAGCGGTAGAGTGACTGCTGGAGACGGTAAGGTTACTATTGCTGTTGAAATGTTTACCACACATTTCATCCTACAACAGAAGCATTATCTCTTAAAGGGATAGTTCACATTTGTGTTTTTTTTCTCTTATGATGTATGTTCCAAACCTGTATGACTTTCTTCTGTGAAATTCAAAAGGAGTTGTTAAATCACAGATTTCTACACAGTGAAATGTGATTTTCATTGAATAACGGCTTAAATTTATGTGCGTTTATCACATAAAGAAATTGTATTGCTACAAAAGACGTCTACATTGTGTTCTTTTATGGTGTTTTTGTCCTTTACAGGTTAGAAACAATTCAAGGGTGAGTAAATAATGAAATAATTGTCTATTGTTTTTAAACAACTGTCCTTTAACACATGCTGATTCTCCTGTGTTTGTCTCCATGGACATGTTTGTGATGGTAGCTGGTGACAGGCATCCGGTGCGGATGTCAAAAAGCTGTCCCGGAGCCCAGGAATACTTACTGAATCCTGACACTTGGGGATGAAACAGGTCAAGGCACATTTGTTTCAAGGACATATTACAGAACAATTCCCATTTATCAGTGCATGTCCCCATTATCAGGGCTTTAGCAAGTTTTGTCCACTGTATTTTACCAAAGTTTTGCTGTTAACACCAGTCGAGGAAGTTTGAATTCCAATCAGTTATTTCTAACATTTCTGGGCTCAGCGAATGCATTTGCTTTATAATGTGGGTCATGTTGTTTGATGATTGAGTCCTTTGCAATATAGTAAGAGTCAATGGGTAGTTCTAACAGCAGTTGCAGACTGTTGTTGAAGGTGCAAACCTGAGCCGTCTCTGAAGATAAGGCTTTTCCTCCATCTGCAGCGTCTGATATGCAGCTCCACTGTAACAGGCTTTGCGTTCAGAGAGTTTCCAAGCCGCTTTGGTGCCACAGCTGTCAGGGGACATCAGCCGAGGTTTCCTAAATTGATCAGGCGCTGAGAGATTACTGGTCAACAACAACCATTTCTCCCCAGTCTCTCAAATCTCTGTCCACACACACACATACTAAAGCCAAGCCTCTAATGGAGGATAAATAGACAGGACTTTCTCTCATCATGAGCCTTCCTATCTAGAAGATGCGGAACAAATTATCATTATCGATCGGTCAATCTTCTTCATTGGATTATGCCATTCCATATATGTATTTGGATTTGATATATATTCAATACTATTTTAACTTTTATATAGAAGAAATAAAAAAAATGTATTCAAAAGGGATGTATTAAATTAAAGACATTTCCATTGTTATAGATAGATGATGGATAGACACACACACACACAAACACACAAACACACACACACACACACGAGAATAATACTTTGATAATAATACAAACAAAGTTTTTTGAGCAGCAAATCAGCATATTAAAAGACTGGGGTAATGGCTGCTGAAAATGTCATACAACAAAAGAGACTGACTGCAAGCTCCAAAAAGGACAAATAGGTTACACTTTATTTTGATAGTCCACTTTAGACATTCTACTAACTATAAGTAACTACATGTCAACTAATTTTCATTAATTTGCAACTACATGTCTACTAACTCTCTGACTACAGAGTAGACTGTTATATTAGGTTTAGGGTTGGTGCGGTAAAATAAGTTGACACATACTTGCAAAGTTTCTTACAGTCAGTATGTTGTGGACTCATCAAAATAACATGTTAGAAAATATTAAGCAGACAGTCTACTAATACTCTAATGCAGTGATACTCAAATCTGGCTCACAAAATCCACTTTCCTGCAGAGTTTAGCCCCAGCCCTGATCACACTCACCTACCTGTGATTTTCTAATGATCCTGAAGACATTGATTAGCATGCTCAGGTGTGTTTGATTAGGGTTAGAGCTGAACTCTGCAGGCAAGTGGATCTCGCGAGCCAGTCTTGAGTATCACTGCTCTAATGACTGCGAGTTGACATGTAGTTGCAATAAGTTAGTAGAATGTCTAAAGTGGACTATCGAAATAAAGTGTTACCATAAAATGCACCATTAAAGTGTTCATAATAGCTCTTCTACAAGTTGACAAATCCTCTGAAGGCAAATTATAGTTTTATCCCAAACCTGTCCTGAAGGATCGACCCAAACCCTGCACATTTTGTATGTCTGCCTTATCTAACTAACCTGATTCAACTCATCATATTGTTAGTAGAGACTGCAAGACATGAATCAGGTGTGTTAGATAAGGAAGACATACAGAATGAGCAGGGCTAGGGATCGTCCAGGACAGGTTTGGGAAGCACTGGCTTAGACGATCAAAGGCATTGTTCACCAATAATTCACTGAAACTCTGTCCCCATTTATTTGTTTGGATATCTTCATTGATTCTTGTGTGTTTCTTGACGTACCACATTTTCACGGTTTTCTTTAAAACTCTCAGAATGACAGACAGTATTTGGAACTAACCGTCAAGATTTGGTAAATAACAGAAGCATTTCAGTTACCACAGCCTTTGTTCCCATATAACACTTGGATATATCATTCCCAGTCAACAACAGCCAGAACATCCCAAACATGAATGGCATGAGCAATGTAAGTAAATTCTATTGTCTGCAAGACAAGCAATACATTTTCACCACGTTTCTAAAAATAGATGCATTTTTCTCTGTTTTGGAGACACGTGCATCTTTATGTGGGTCGTGTTTTCCCCGAGCATGGAGCAATCTAATGAGAGTCAGCTCTTTTTCAACTCATTTTGCGTTCTATCGATTTTTATCGGCAGCTCAATTTTCACATCTGAAGCTTAATTGTTCATGCAATCCCTGTATGCCATATTCCAATTCACAAAGAGATGAAGCAGTTGGGAGGAATGGATGTGTAACTCCGAGGGGGCTGTAGCTGTGCTGGTGACAGTGGCCTTGTACCATAGATTGCAGTGCCCTCTGTTGACAGGTCCTTGAATTTTTGCAACATGCCTGGATGCAGATTAGAGGGAAATGTATTTCTTCTGACAAAACCACGTTATGTCATCCTAGACTTGGTCTGTTTTCGCTATCACATTGATATATTTCTGGTGCTCTCATGACTCATGCATGAGGGAGAAACAGTGGGCAGTTTACAAGCAAATCCTTCTCCTTCCAGTAAAAACAAGTCCAGCTTTGATACATAACATGATTTCCCTTCTGAAACATGATATGTGAGATGCCTTGAACTTGCTTTTGCGTGCACCAGATAAGCAGCGAGCATTTATTTCCTCTTTAATTATCATGCGGTTCGGTGCAATCTGTGGTCAGGGACACAAAATGAAAGTATTAGGAAAAGAAACAAGCTTTCAGAAGAAGTATTTTTCCTGAATAAGCATCTTTGAGAGCATTGACCTGTCAGTCCTTTCCCATGATCCATTCACCCGGGATATTTTTAATCACAGTCATTCGGTTCAAGAACTCTAGTTATGGATATAGGAGGAAATATGATTTGTCCCGCTGTGTATGTCAGACTTATCGACTTTCTTATGTGCTTGAGAATAATGAACCTCCATTCTGGGCTGAGGTTAAGTGGCAGTGTGTTTGTTTTGATCGCATGAATGTCAAGCACTTTTGAACATACAGTGCTGCTTGTGTTCCTGTGGCTCAGTGGTAGAGCATTGCGTTTGCAGCGCAAAAGGTCGTGGGTTCAATTCCCAGGGAACACACATACTGACAAAAATTGTATAACCTGAATGCACTGTATATCGCTTTGGATAAAAGTGTCTGATAAATGTAAATGCTTGAAAGTTTGTGAACCCTTTATAATGTTCTATATTTCTGCATAAATATGACCCAAAACATTATCATATTTTCATATAAGTCCTGAAAGCTGACAAAGAGAACCGAATCAAACAAGTGAGAGAAAAACAATTTACGATCCATATCTGTGTGTTGCAAAAGTATGTGAGTCTTGGCTTTCAGTATCTGCTGTGACCCCCTTTTTCTGCAGTAACTGAAGGTAAAGTTTCTTGTAAATGCTGATCAGTCCTGCACGATAACATGTAGGAGTTTTAGCCTATTCCACTTAAACTCTGTGATGTTGGTGGGTTTCCTCCCATGAACTGCTTGCTTAGGTCCCTCCTCAGTCATTCCAAAACATTAACTTTGTTCTTCTTTAACCATTCTTTGGTAGAATGACTTGTGTGCTTGGGGTTGTTATATTGCTGCATGACCTAAGTTATCTTGAGACTGTTCTTAAACAGATGTCCTGGCGTTTTCCTTTAGAATCTGCTGGTATAATTCAGAATTCATTGTTCCATCAACAATGGCAGGCCGTCCTAACCAAGATGCAGCAGAACAGCCCCAAGCATAATACTACCACCACCATGTTTCATAGATGGGAGACGATTCTTTTTCTGAAAATTATTCTCATTTAAACCAATAGGTTCTATTTTGGTTTCATCCATCCATTAAACCTTTCTCTAATAGTCCTCTGGCTTGTCCACATGATCTTTGCCAAGCAATTTTCTTTTTGGAGAACATGGCTTTTTTCTTGCAGCTCTGCCATGCACACCATGGTTGCTCAGTGTTCTCCTGATGCTGGGCTCATTAACATTAACATTAGCCAATGTGAGAAAGGCCTATAGTTGCTTAGAAGTTACCCTGGGAACTTTTTCAACCTTGCTGACTATTACATGTTCTGCTTTGGAGTGATCTTGGTTGGTCGACCACTTCTCGGGAAGGTAACAGTGGTCTTGAATTTCCTCCATTTGTACACAATCTGTCTAACTGTGGATTTGTGGAGTCCAAACTCTTTAGAGATGGTTTTCCAGCCTGATGAGCAACATCAACTCGTTTTCAGAGGTCCTCAGTAATCTCCTTTGTTCATGATTCACTTCCACAAACATGATCAGACTTTGATAGATCCTTGTTCTCATTAGATAGTCATTGCACTGACTGAAAACACCTCTGCACTCTCATTTCACCTTTAAATTAGCTGCTAATCCAAGAGATTTTCATACTTTTTCCATTCATAGATATGCAATATTGGATCATTTTCCCGAATAAATAAATGACAGAAAATATTTGTATCTCACTTGTTTGATTGGGTTCTCTTTGTCTACTTCCAGGACTTGATCTGATTATATTTTGGGTCATGTTTATGCAGAAATATAGAAAATTCTAAAGGGTTCACAAACTTTCAAGCAGAACTAAATATTGCCTTGTAAAGAATGTACCAGAAGGGAGCGAATCAAGGACAAGTCCCACTGTGGGCCATTAGAAATCTAATTAATGAAATGTAGCTTTGAGTTGCTTTCATGGCCCGTCCTAGTAAGTTGCAAGTTGAGTTTCATTTCAATTTTGCTCTCCCCTGCTGTCACTCATGATGTGCGTAACACAGCACTACATAATTGAAAACCAAGCGCTGCATCCCAGAATGTCTCTCTCAGCAGATTTTGACGCTGTAAGCCCTTGACCAGCAGAGAATTAATAATTGTTACATGGGTTCCACTTGCTACAGTCAACCTCTATTTGAGCAAAACATTTAACCCTTGTATTATAGTATTGCACAAATACACTGCAGAAAAATGCATCTGTTTGACACGTAACATGGATTTGTGAACATGTGTGCTTTTCGTTTCAGCCCTTTAATTGCCAAAGCCCTTCATTAGCACACAATATGTAATTATGGTTACATCACTGCGTGTCTCATGCTGACACACTGATGGAAAAACAGACACTGAGAGGACAACAGGAGAGAATATTGCAGTGTGTATATGTGCATGTTTACACATCGGTGTGTGTTGGAGCAGGGTTTTTTAACTGGGGTCTACCAGGGACTTGCAACGGGTATTTTAGAGAATATTTTTAGGGCTGTCAAAGTTAATGTGCATTGTGCACCTAAGGTATTAATGAAATGTTTAACAAAATACAATATGTTTAACAAATTTGAAAATATTATAATTTCATTGTTTTATAAAGAGTGGTCAGAAATGATGAGATAAATAATGGATATTTTGTTGTGTTTACTCCACTAGTTTATAACTGAAAGACACATTCTCAGCCTGCAATAATAATAATATTTAAAAAAACATAATACAATAATATTTTAACAATAGGCTTTGGTCCAATAACAGTATTAAAGCCAATTATTTTTTGCAGAACACTGAACACTAAATCAGCATATTATAATGATTTCTGAAGGATAACGTGACACTGAAGACTGAAGTAATGATGCTGAAAATTTAACTTTGCCATTACTGGAATAAACTCAGTTGTTGTAAATTGTTAGAATATTTAAATATCTTACAATTTTTTTTGTGTGTGTTTTGATCAAATAAATGCAGCTATGGTGAGCCGGCTGCTTTCAAAGTCATGACTGCAATCTTTTGAGTAGTGTATATGGGATTTTATTTATGAAAATATCTAATATTAGGAAGAGCATGTTGCCTGTTATTTAGTGACCCCATGTACACCTTCTTTTCAGATTTGTTTCAGATCATCTGTTCATAAGCGGAAAGAGCTAAAGAGGAAAAACACATTTTATATCCAATGCTCATGCAAACCACATCAGAAGGTTGATGGGTTTTAACCTTATTTTTTTTACTTCTTTGAGCTTTTTCTTTACTTGCACTAACATACTGGCATAAGTAATGCTATATCAGTGACCCTTCCTTCAAAACAAAAGTCACAAGTGGTCTCGTCTTAACGCAGGAGTAAGCAGCGAGATCAAATCACTCCCTCGTAATAGCAGCTGTAAACAGTGCCTTAGTTAACTTGATGTATAACGCGGAGATCTGGTTCATTTGAAAGTGTTTCTTCTGTCCTCTGCCAGCAATTATCCCACAGCACACAGAGCTCTTAAAAGAGGTCACGGTAATTGCTAGGAGGTGGGTGATAAAACCGAAACCAGTTAAATTATCATAGGCAGACAGGCCCGCGGTTTGCGACATCAGTTCTTCATCAATAAACTGCCTCTGTCGTTAACAGGGCCTGGGAGGGAGATTGGAGATTTAATATGGGTGTTATCTCTTTTGGAAACCCTACTGAGGCATGTATTGTATTTTAGATATTATGACTTTCCTCTTTCCCGGAGTTATAGATTCATAACAAATGCATGTCTCGTAAATTGAAGACAACTGCTTTGCTTTTCTTGGCAATTCTGTCCGAGCGTTCCTGATGTCCGACGAGATTCAGTACGAGTGAGTGGCGTCGTCTCTGCCCCACAGTTAAAGCAATTTAGAGATTTCAATAGAAAGCAATGGAATGACAACACAGGCCGAAAGATGCTGAAAGCCGGGGAGCGGAGAGGTTTATCTGAGTGGTTTGAACATGGCAGATAGTTTCATAAAAATGTTGTGGTCGTTTCTCCGGATCCAATATCGTGAGATGCGCATGAACGCACTTTATCATCAAACACAACGCCTGGCAGAGATCAGAGTAGAGGAATCGAGTGTGATGGAAAGGCCATTACCGAAAGCTGTTCTTTCTAACACGGAGAGCTTCCCTCACGTACATCAAAACAAAACAAGAAGCAGAAACATGCTGTCTAGCTCAATTTGTGTGGAAAAAACTCCTAATGGTTGCGTTTGAAGTCTAAATTGTCATCTGTACAGAGTCTAATGATGAGATTTGCCCAACTCAATCAAATACTATAGTGTGGATTATATTCATAGGAATGAACAAATCGCCATAGTTGAACCATAAAATAACCTCAGGATTGTATATTTTCAATGTATGTGAGAGTTGACCAATGTAAAGGAAGTTTATTCATCAGCTATATCATATTGGGGCTGCAATAAAACAAAAAAGATTGATTTCGTGCCCATGCTTTATGGCACCGATTGCTTCTCATGGGTAAAATCTTTATATAGCTGTTTATGAAATGCCATGCCGGGGTTTTATAATGCTTTTTCTGTTCTCTTGTTTATGGAGATGTAAATCTTGTTATTCACTGACAGGAATAATCCAATATTAACTATCAGACCCCATTTGTTCAATCCACAAATTGAGTCTATAAAATGTGAAAGCGTTTGATACAGAGACAGCAGTAAAGTTAGGCAATCCAGTTTTAGTTTTGGTTGAGGCCTATGCCCGTTTTTTATGGCATTATGAATTAAATAAATCATAAGAGGTCTGATTTTCCAGTAAAGAAGCACTGTTGCTGACAGCTGTGTGGGCTAGAGAGGTCTGGTTCCTACAGGGCTCGGCGGTGTCTGTAGTTTGCGTTTTGAAGAGCGCTATGAACTTGGAGGTGTCTCAGAAAACTGTCATGAATTTGAGCTTGTTAATTTATGAGCTCGTCGTAGAAGAACTCCACCAGGCATAATGTGCCACGCCGTTATAGGGCATATCATTGATCTGCTCACATTAAATATGTCCAAGACTCTTCGTCTGACAATTGATGAAATTTCACTCACAAAGAGTCAGTTTGATCTCTCTTGCTTTTCCCAGAAATGTGTGGCATTTAAAATCACACAGCCTCTTTAATTAGACAGGTCTGGCCTCGTCTGTGACATCTCGCTTGTCTTTATATTATGCAGACCTCTTTTCTTTACCCCGGGATGCCCCAAATCAACAATAATGTTGGCATACATAAATCTTTCCTGCTGGACTTGAGTCACTCTTTAATTCATGCTACTAAGCTCCAGCGCCGCTAAAAGTGTTCACTTGCTTTCTGTCAGCAGAAAATCTTTATTTTTAACCTCAGAAACACCTTTAGCAACAAGCTTTCCACTGCTTATGAATCATTTAACATCATTCTCAAGCTCTGCCATTGACAGATATGTATTTTTATATACAGTATATGCTTATTATCCCAGCACTGGTCTGTAAAACTTTACTTAAAGGAATAGTTCATGCAAAAAATGAAAACTTGGATTATGATGTGGCTACAAACCCCTGGAATATAATGCATGGCTCACATGGTTTATGCTGCTTTTTGTTCTTCAAAGCCCCTGTTTCCAATCCACTTCATTTAATTGAAAAGAGAAGCTCAGATATTATAATAAACTTCTCATTTAGTGTTTCATGCGAGTCATACAGGTTTGGAACGACATGAGGATCAGTGCATTTGTGTCTTAACTTTTGGAGGAATTATTTATAAAAGTAAATCGAGATCAAAAATACTCTATTTACTCTAAAATACATATTAATAAGTGTATTTATTTATTTATTATGATTTTAAAAGAATCTCTTATGCAAGGCTACATTTATTTGATCAAAAAGTCAGTAGAAAATAGTAATGTTGTCAAATACTACTACAATTTTAAATCAAATGTTTTCTATTTGAATATATTTGATGGCAAGCCTTAACTTCCGGCAGAAATCATTCTAATATTGACAACTTTGTTTCAGTATTCTTTAAATATAAAGCATTTATTTGAAATAATGTTTACAGTGTACTCCCTCATTAATGCATCCTTGCAGAACAAAATGATTAATTTCACAATCAGTGTGTGAAATACTCAGTAGCAAAGTACTGAATGCATAAGTTTGCGTGTCAACTCAATGTAAATTAAGTAGAAGTCTTTTAATTCTTCTCAGTGCTATTTGGTTTTGTGTTCTTCCCTCCATGTGGACATTTAGACTCAGTGTATATTAAAGAAGATTGTGTTTGAGGTTTATGAGACAGTGTCACTTCCTCAGGCTGTAATTCGCTTTTCATTTGAATCTCGACTCATGCGTAATGAAATAACATGCACTCGTATGAAGGATAGCACAACAAACTGCATCAAACCCTTCTCTTGACTACCATAATTTCTCTACTTTCTGTTGTTGCTAGGCTACTTGCAAGAAGCACAAAAATAGCTGCAACAAGTATCCTATGTTAGTAAACCTCTGGCATTAGTGTAGTTTACGGCTTCTGCCGAAGAGAATCCGATGGCTGCGCTCCAAACTCACACACTATGTCAGTGTTGTGGTTGGAAAGGCATGTGATAGCTGTAGCCAGAGACATCGTGATTGTGGGCAAAACGTCCCATATTTACAGCGGCGTTTGAATAATCCAAGGAAAGCTGAAACCGGTAAGCTGTCATGGAGCGAACTGCAATATTGAAGCTGACAACTTCTCTGAAGGATTGCCTCGGGGGAAATTGCGGAAGTGCCACTAGTGGTCTGTTTGATAAATCAGAGGCCTTAAATCCACGCAGCTGACGTGTGCCCGCCAGCCACTGTCAGAGGCGATTCAGACAGAGATTAAAGAGTCTGATTACAGCGCTGAAAGAAGCAAACTTTAATTAGGAGAACATGAGAGTCTCCCTCTGTTTCCGCTGTCCCAGTCCCCATGCTGTCAATCTATCCCCATGCTTGATCACTGCATCTATAACCCAAATCTCAGGCCATGCCATGTAACTTTGCTCTTACAGAATATCTGATTCTTATGAACAGTGAGTATACATGGCCAAATTCCCCCCACTGGCCCTTGTCAATCATGGCCTCCTAATAATCCCCATCCACTTGATTGTCTCTATGACTCTCTCTCCTCTCCACCTGTAGCTGGTGTGTGGTGAGCGCATACACTTGATTGGCTCTATGACTCTCTCTCCTCTCCACCTGTAGCTGGTGTGTGGTGAGCGCATACACTTGATTGTCTCTATGTCTCTCTCTCCTCTCCACCTGTAGCTGGTGTGTGGTGAGCGCATACACTTGATTGGCTCTATGACTCTCTCTCCTCTCCACCTGTAGCTGGTGTGTGGTGAGCGCATACACTTGATTGGCTCTATGACTCTCTCTCCTCTCCACCTGTAGCTGGTGTGTGGTGAGAGCATACACTTGATTGACTCTATGTCTCTCTCTCCTCTCCACCTGTAGCTGGTGTGTGGTGAGCGCATACACTTGATTGTCTCTATGACTCTCTCTCCTCTCCACCTGTAGCTGGTGTGTGGTGAGCGCATACACTTGATTGGCTCTATGACTCTCTCTCCTCTCCACCTGTAGCTGGTGTGTGGTGAGCGCATACACTTGATTGGCTCTATGACTCTCTCTCCTCTCCACCTGTAGCTGGTGTGTGGTGAGCGCATACACTTGATTGTGTCTATGACTCTCTCTCCTCTCCACCTGTAGCTGGTGTGTGGTGAGAGCATACACTTGATTGGCTCTATGACTCTCTCTCCTCTCCACCTGTAGCTGGTGTGTGGTGAGCGCATACACTTGATTGTTTCTATGACTCTCTCTCCTCTCCACCTGTAGCTGGTGTGTGGTGAGAGCATACACTTGATTGTCTCTATGTCTCTCTCTCTCCTCTCCACCTGTTGCTGGTGTGTGGTGAGAGCATACACTTGATTGGCTCTATGACTCTCTCTCCTCTCCACCTGTAGCTGGTGTGTGGTGAGCGCATACACTTGATTGTCTCTATGACTCTCTCTCTCCTCTCCACCTGTAGCTGGTGTGTGGTGAGCGCATACACTTGATTGTCTCTATGTCTCTCTCTCCTCTCCACCTGTAGCTGGTGTGTGGCGAGCGCATACACTTGATTGGCTCTATGGCTCTCTCTCCTCTCCACCTGTAGCTGGTGTGTGGTGAGCGCATACACTTGATTGGCTCTATGACTCTCTCTCCTCTCCACCTGTAGCTGGTGTGTGGTGAGCGGTGCACAACTTTGGGTGTACAACAAAACACAATAAAGCGCTATATAAATGCATCATTCATTCATTCATTCATTCAAAAAAGGTAGGATATTGTCATTGACAAGTACATGTTCTGTCAGAATGAATATGGTGCAGTCACGCTATGGACTTGCGCTCATGTACAAGAACGAGGGCAGTAATGAAAGCAAATGAAGAACTTTCAAAGTTTCATTTTGGTGAACTTAATCTTTGGACAGATATTTGACTTAAATATCACATATTGACTAATACAATAATGCATACGCTATTTCATTTATACTGTTTATGAAAAACAGAAGCTGTAGAGTGTGGCATATTTTGTGCAACAAACCATGTGTCACATATATTTCTGCCGTACAGATTCTCAGTCTTACAGTCTTGTAACCATAGTTCACCCAAAAAAGACAATTCTATCACCCATTACTCATCCTCATGTTAATAAGTTATTCAAATGTGCTATTAGTGTACTTCTTTTGAATAAAAATAGGAAAGTGTACTTTTAGTTGACTTTTTATGTACTTCTCAGAAATATACTTAAATTAAATTTAAGTAACTTGATTTAAGCTTAGAAAAAGTCTAAATATGTTTGAGCGTGTGCTCCTGGAATCCGTGTTGTCATTGTTATACGGTACGAGGAGCTAGAACACATCTTCTGGACAGAATTAACCCAAAAAACACAAGTGAAGAAGAAACTGAAACAACAGATGCTTCACATGTAATCTAACACAATTATCAGACATAAAACAGCTTCATAACTGTAACGTTATGAATAAAATATCACTAATGAAGAGGTAATGATGACTGTCAAGCTTCGGGTGTTGATCGACTCCATCTATGTTTTGATTATCATTCTGACTCAATTCATAATCTTTCAGCTTTTGTTCAAAATATTATTTATGAAACTTACCCACATTCAAGTGTTTCAAGAAATAATGCATGAAGCTAGAATAAAATGTGTTTGTTTACGAGCAGATACTCTGTTCTTTCTTTTGATGTTTTGTATGTTCAGATATTCATTTTACAAATTAATACATAAATAATGACATAGTCGTATACTTAAAGTATGATGTAAAGTTCACTTAAAGAAATCTTAAGAGAATACTTGCAGTATAAAACTACTAAACTAGTAGACTATACTTCAAAGTGTACTAAAATACTACTACAAGTATTTAATGAGTAAAATATCAATATATCTATAAATTCACTTTTAGTATAGTTGCAGTACAAGCTAAAAACATTGATGTAAACTAGTTGTGTAATCAAAGTTAATACTTAAAGTATACTTTTCTATTCTAGAAAGTGGGTTAATTTAGTCTGAAGGAGTATTGAAATAGTACACTTACAAGTATACTACTAGTACACTGATATTTTTATACTTACTACCAGAGGTGGAAAGAGTACAAAAATATTCTACTCAAGTAAAAGTACCATTACATTACTGAAATTTTACTTAAGTACAAGTAAAAGTACCAGTCTAAAAATATACTCAAGTAAAAGTAAAAAGTAGCTCATTTAAAATTTACTCTGAGTAAAAATTACTTAGTTACATTTTAACAATGGGAGGGAGGAAAAAATGAGATAGACCAAAGATGTCAAACTCAGTACCTGGAGGGCCACAGCCCTACACAGTGTAGATATAACCCTAATTAAACACATCTGATACAGCTAAACTAATCATTTAGGCTTATTTGAAAACTACATGATGTGTGTGTTGGAGCAGGGTTGGAACTAAACTCTTTAAGGCTGTGGCCCTCCAAGAACTGAGTCTGACACACCTGGGATATGGGCCTATAAATCTCAAACTAGGTGTTTTTAATTAAAGGAATCAGTTAATTAGAATTATAAGACATTTGGGCTGTTACCAGGCAAATTAAATCAGTATCAACAAAATTAATCTTTGCAATGCAGAGGAAACGCAGAAGCTTCATCTGAAGTGGCATAGATGTATTACACACTGACATGAATGCATTTAGCCTGCAGTTACAAATGCAGAAATAATGTTTTGATAAATAAGACATAAAATGTGACCCTGAACCACAAAACCATAAGGGTCCATTTTCCTAAATTGCGATTTATACATCATCTGAAAGCTGAATAAATCATATTTCCATTGATGTATGGTTTGTTATGATCGGACAATATTTGAAAATCTGGAATCTGAGGGTGCAAAAAATCCAAATATTGAGAAAATCTCCTTTAAAGTTGTTCAAATTAAGCTCTTAGTTTTGATATATTTACAGTAGGATATTTACAGAATATATTAATGGAACATGATCTTTACTGAATATGCTAATGATTTTTGGCATAAAAGAAAAATGTATAATTTTAACCCATACAATGTATTGTTGGCTATTGCTACAAATATACTCCAGCGACTTAAGACTGGTTTTGTGGTCCAGGGTCACAAATGTTAAATAGTCATTAGAAATAAAAATAATAATAATCAAAAGATACTTTAAATGTTAAATTAGAACCACCAGTAGGTGTCAGTAAGTCACTGATAAGAGAGTCATTGCGATTGAACAGAATCATTTAAACGGTTAATTCATTCAGGAACAAAACACGTCATTGCTCAGAGTCAGAGACGCAAAACTGTGTATGATGGCTGTGTTTGGAATTCTTTTTGTTGTCGAAATAGAGCAAAAACAGGCAATATGGTGTCTAAAACGTAAGTCTCTTAATTAACTTCTTGTTTTTTGAACTGTGTAAAAAGAAAAACTACAGGCCTATGTAATCATGGTGATTAAAACGGCATTCTTCGTGTGATGTTGACTTACTATATTAAATTATATAAATATATAAATTTTCTGCTTCTATATCTTCAATTTTGTGATCATTCTAAACGCATTTTAACAGACTGAATCACGCAGTGAAAGAAAGCACTCCCGTTAAAACAACAATTATTATATTATCTCAGATGATATTGCACACCCTGCACCACTGTCTTTTTGGCTCATTTGTGCAAAACCTTTTGCTAAACCGTCAAAGCTTCGTTTTAACCACCAATGCAATGATGTAAGTATTTACGTTACCTCTACATGCTTGCGAAGGGCGATGTCGAGATATTATAAGCTGCTAGTTCGGTCTCCCGAGGCAAACACAGCTAACACTGCATAATAGAGCATGAATATATGGCCAGGGGTTCACTTCATTTCCTTCGAATTCAACTTCAGCAGAATATGACGGGGTTTGGTTTTCAGCTGGGTCTGCACCATTAGGGGCCGTTCACATATCGCGCCTAAAAACGCATGGAAAACGCTAGGCGCGCTGCTTTCTCCCTTTTTCCAAAGCGCTCGGGCGGTTGCGCTCCGGAGGCGTTTGTCGTTGCTAAGCAACCATCAGCTGCGCTCTCCGTTACAAGAAGGAAATTTCGTCACATGACCTGCGGTGCGCTTGCGGCATTCTGAAAAGTTGAGATGTTTTTATCTCGATGCGGCGCGGACGCGCCTGGAAAAAACGAGCGCGTCGCACCGCGACTGCGTCGCTTCCATTATGAGCGCGCATACCGCGGGTCTACATTTGAAATAACGAACTTAAGCGCGCAAAAGACGCGATATGTGAGCGTCCCCTTAAAACGCCTGTCTTGTCCGTCTGCATCGTTCTTGTTATTTTTAGCGCCAGTTTCTTCTTCTGCCCATTATTTGCTGCAGTTGTTTCCACTGAGCGATTTTTTTTTACTCAGTAACGAATGTGTTTTCAAATGTAGCGAAGTACAATACTTCCCACAAAATATACTTAAGTAAAAGTAAAATTACAGATTAAAAAAATTACTTAAAAAAGTACAAGTACACAAAAAAGCTACTCAATTACAGTAACGCGAGTAAATGTAATTCGTTACTTTCCACCTCTGCTTACTACATAAATATACTTAATAAAATAAACTTGAAGCATACTATTTTGGTAAGGGTTGTCAAAAGAAGATATTTTGAGGGATGTTGGGTAAATGAAGGTGAGTAAAATGACAGATGTTTTGTTGATGAATTATTCCTCATGACACACTATATCTCAGTATAGTTGGACAGTTAGTCAAAAGTTTTGTCATTCAAGCGTCCATCTTCTGTATCAAACCCTGTATCTTCTCCTGTATTATCTTATAATTATAATATGTTTGCTTTTGAAAGATGCATTTTTACATTTTACAGATCTCTGAGAATCTCTTGGATGCATGCTTTTACGTCAATCTATATTTCACATCTCAATTTGGCAAAATTTGGCTTCTTGACCAGGACATTAATTAAAATAAATGTGCAGCTTATTCACAATATTGTGCAGGCTCTTTGGAGATTATCTATCCATAGTTTTCAATCTTGATAATTAGCTAATTCTAATTGGGATCACATGGTTCATGTGGTAAAGGGAGCAGGATTAGTCTGCAAAGCCTTATTGTGACAGATTTAAAGAGTGCTTGTGCAAAGGCCTAGCAACTCATTGATTCTCTTCAACTGAGCTATAATGATTTACATCGTTAATCATGAATATACAGAAAGGTCATTCATGAATTACAAATAGAAGATTTGCTGTGCTAAAAGTGTTACAACCAAATACATGCATTTGGTTTTGGACTGTAATTCTTTGCTTGATCTGACACTTACGTCAAGCCATCAGACATTGGGTTTGAGTTTAATTATTTTTGTGTTGACATTTAAAAAAAATGTATTACACAAAACAGACTAAAGTTTAACTAAATGATTCAGTAATGTAATGTTCAAGTACTGAATTAATTCATTGTAATTGCTTTGCGGTGTAAGTATCATAATGTATGTATTTACACCAATAAACACATTTTATAAGACATCCTTGCTCTGTCTCTCCATACACTGTGTTCTGGCCTTTAAAAGGTTAAAATACTGGTTTACAATTAGACTAAACTCTCATAAATAAAGGTACAAAAGCTGTCACTGGGACGGTGTCTTTTCAAAGGGAGCATGTTTGTACCTAAACAGTCCATTTTGGTACCTTTAAGGCACATATTATTACTTAAACTGTACACGTTAGAACCTAATAGGTACAAAAGTGTACCTTTTGAAAAGGTTCTGCCCCAGTGACAGCTTTTGTACCTTTATTTCTGAGAGTGTAAATCCATTCAATAGTTAATAGTTAAGGTTGTGATGGGTCCAAGAACACATTGTCTACTGTCACCCCTTTGTAGCCTGTTATTCTCCAAACTGCAAATTGCCCAGGATTGAACAATTATAAAAAGTCAGTTAATGTTATCCGGTGATGTAATTGCAGATCTTCCTCAAATCTCACACCAGCAGCTAAAGGTTAATTTGTTCGCCTCATCGGCATTTCTGCAGCCCTGATGTTAAATGATGAAAACTTCGGGTGCCGAGTCAAACTAGACTTCTGAGGTTTAATCCTCTAGCAGAAGAAGAGCGTGTTTTGATATTTAAATGTATTCCCCGCTGAAAGATGATGTTTGACTGAACTAGGACAAGCCAGTGTTGTTTAGAGGAGTTCTGGGAAGGACTCGTGGAAATCGCACAAATAAACAGCATCGTGTGCAATCAGGGCATATGCTGCGACTGGCGTGTTCCAGCGGGGATGGATGATAAAGGCTGATGTCT
>QVTF01023807.1:0-5000 GCA_003573665.1 Oxygymnocypris stewartii | reverse complement strand
CTGAAAGTAATTGGCAACTGCTATGCACGAACGAGCCAGACGTAATACACTAATGGCTCTGTGTGTGTGTGTGTGTGTGTGTGTGTGTGTGTGTGTGTGTGCGGTGTGTGTGCGTGTCTGTGCGTGTGTGTGTGTGTGTGTGCGTGTGGTGTGGTGTGTGTGTGTGTGTGTGTGTGTGTGTGCGCGTGTGTGTGTGTGTGTGTGTGTGTGTGTGTGTGTATGTGTGTGTGGGCATGTTTATGTGGTTTATGAGGACACAAACTTGTATAATGACATGGGTATGACATAGGTATTACAAGGAGAAGGTGATTTATGAGGACATTTTCAGTGTCCCCATAATTTAAAACGCTTATAAATCATACAGAGTGAGTTTTTTGTGGGGAAAGTAGAAAGGCACAGTCTCCTGTGAGGGCTAAGTTTAGGTGTAGGGCAATAGCACATACAGTTTGTACAGTATAAAAACCATTACGCCTATGGAGAGTCCCCGTAAACCATAAAAACCAACATGTGTGTGTGTGTGTGTGTGTGTGTGTGTGTGTGTGTGTGTGTGTGTGTGTGTGTGTGTGTGTGTGTGTGTGTGTGTGTGTGTGTGTGTGTGTGTGTGTGTGTGTGTGTGTGTGTGTGTGTGTGTGTGTGTGTGCGTGCGTGCGTGCGTGTGTGTCTGTGTGTCTGTGTCTGTGTCTGTGTCTGTGTGTGGTGTGTGTGTGTGTGTGTGTGTGTGTGTGCGTGTGCGTGTCTGTGCGTGCGTGCGTGCGTGCGTGTGTGTGTTTCTCTCCTCGGGTGTATGCTAATCCCTAGAAGGAGCCGGACTCGGCATGTTAGATCCGTTAAGTGAGGAAGGAGAGATTCCATTCAGGACCACAGCAGAAGGATATCAGCGTCCCAGCAGAAGTGTAAGCGGTGCAATCAGGGCAGCTGGTAATGAGAACAAGCTCTCTGTGGGCTGATTAAAAGGCCTGTCACTCCATTAGCTTAACACTCACATAAATTCACACACATAAACTTAGTAATGCTGTAATAACATGTTGGAGACTCGTCTCTCTGTATGACGTGACTGATGGTCTTTCCATCTGAGCATGTTCAAGCTGAGCGCCATGTGGCTGCTAAATATTACTATTACAGGATTTGGTTAGTGATTCAGGCAGCAGGAGCGGCTGGTGTGTTCTGCACATCTGTCATACCCAGGGGACTCGGACTTGTAAACTCCATTAAGTGTCTGTGAGGGTAATAACGGATGCCTGTCTGATAAAGCAGAACGGCTGCCTTTCTCATCTTCTGCTTCTCTAACATCGACGCACTGTTCCGGTCCAGAAATCTTCACAACTAAACAACACCACAGCTGTAGGTCGGCTAAATTTAAGTGCTCAGACCCTTATTGGTTCTTGCAGGTATTTGGATGATATCCTTTCATATCATATATGTGGCTCTGGGCTGTTTATTTTTGTAGGCTTCCCTCTTTGCCCTTCTGAGGAATTCCATTAAGATAATGACACCGCATCCACACTCCCCTGCAAACATGTTTACACCTGCGGGCCGCAGGTTATTGCAAACATTTTAAAATCAGATGATGAGGGTGATTGGCAGCCTGTGGGGGATCGGCGTTATTAAATATCCCATTACACTCAGAGATAGAGTAATAGTGTCGGGATCACAGGGGTGCACGTACTCTCCAATCATTGGCCTCTGAGCTCCGATCTGGTTATGTTTGAGTAAACAGCACTATTTAGGTGTGAGGGACTGTGGTCAAATGCAATTTTGTCTATTCCGAAAAAGGACGAAAGCAATTTTGTTGCCCTCCTCCGATCCAGCTTGTTGCCCCGAGGCTGGCTCATATACACACACACACATACGCATTCCTGGCCGGACAGGAGCCGAATAATGCATGTGGCCCCGCATCTATTTTAATGACGGTATATGTCCACAAAACATGGTTTCATAAATTCATCAGTAATGTAAATATGCAATATAAATGTTGATTAAAAAACAGTTCAATTCCCAAACAAACAAGGCCTTTCTTTCCCTCGACGGCCATATTTATGTTATGATATGATAAAAGTATGATATGCAGATATCTATCCTTTTGTCTGTCATTGTGTCAATCTCTAATCTAGTCTCTATTTATCCAGCCATTGTTTTCTTGCTTTATGAAGCAAATTTTGGCACATTTGTCTGATGGCAGTAAGGGTCTTGCCTCTCTGGTCAAAGAGAATATTAGACACGAGTGATTCAGATATGATCAGCCGTGCTACGTCTTTCCTCCCACGCTTTCTCACGGATACACTCGGATGAGCAGCGACGCAGAGCTGCAAGGCCACAGAGATACACAGCAGGCAGCTCTAATTACTGCCTCCGCCAGAAACAGCTCTCGAAGACGGAAGAGAGGTGCGACTATGAGCGTGCTGTTGAGGAGTGCACGCTGAGATTAAGTGCACATACTTACTGTTCCCTCATTCTGGGAAAAGTCATCTAGATGAGCTACAACAGTGTGTGCAATGCACAGAAGAGATAATGACATGAATGTCACAGGTCATTTATCTGGAAGGTCATCTGATTTAACACTTAATTGACTCTTCCACTCACAACGGAGATTCATTTGTGAAATATGCCTGGGTTAAGATGTGCATTTACTTAAAGCCAAATCATGTGTTTAATCACTCAAACTGAATTTTTATGTTACTATACAATATTTTCCTATATCTGAAATTTAGAACCCTTCTAACTGCCTTTATATTTACATTATTTACTGTATCAAAACAAACTTTGCACTATGAAACAAAAAAAATATTTTAGCCTTGAATTAGCCTTTTCAAAGAAATAAATGCAAGCTTTTCTCCTTAGACGAATCCGAAGATTGTGATCGTCTGTGTTTTTGTGCAGTAACCACCGTTGTTTCTCTCTCAAGGTTGTATCACCGTTCTGTTGTAAAACTCTTCTTGTATCTTAGAGGCTGTGGACTCACTGTAAGTACAAAGAGTAGCGCGTGTTATTTTGCTCCAGACCTTCCATTAAGAAATCATTTAAATGCCAGCATAGAACATGAAAGTGCAAAAAAGATGAGTCACGGCCACCGTTTCATGACAAGCTGACAGTGTAATGATAACATCTGTATTTATGTTTCTGGGGGAGTGACAGGGAGAGATATGAAGAGTCTGTGGGGGGGGGGGACGGTTCAGTATCAGGAGGGAACGTGCTGCCAGTAGGTGGCGCTGCTCCACAGATGCAGGTGGTTTGGTGGTTTGGAAAACTGTTCCTTATTATCTCACAAAATGATTTTCCTTATTGCTAAATGCCTGTTATAAAACAGATATTATGTGGTTGCATGTGATAGATGCAAACACATAATATTTACAATGTACTTGTGTTTTATATAATTTGTAATTTCATAACATAATTAATTATGTTAATTAATTATGTTCCTGTGGCTCAGTGGTAGAGCATTGCGTCAGCAGCGCAAAAGGTTGTGGGTTCGATTCCCAGAGAATACACATGAAAATGTATAACCTGAATGCAATTGTAAGTCGCTTTGGATAAAAGCATCTGCTAAATGTAAATAAATTATGTAAAAATGCAATGATCATACGTGTTTGGTTTGGTTATGGTATGTGGCGGTGTATATGAGGATTGAATTATTGATAAGTCTGCATGTACAGTGAAACCAGACTTATCACAGTATTTCATATTTCTCAAAATAATAGGCTAATTTAGCAGCACCTGAAGGTCATCTCCATTCAAACTTTTTTAATGATTGATATTTATAATAATTGATTATCTATTAATAAAAGCATTTCCCCATACTAGATACTGTATTCCATTAGAGCCAGATATTATTCATAAGACAACATCAATGCTGCATATTTGTGTGTCTTTGACACTGAATTCATCAAGTTCAATTTTATTTATATAGCACATTTAAAAACAACCATGGTTGACCAAAGTGCGTCACAATGTCTCAACTCAACTCAAAATAAGGTGACTCAAACAGTTCATATTAGGGCTTGATGAATAGCTGAAATGATGTATTTAATTCTTACATCACATGACCCACATTCACTGAGCATTGAATCCCAAACGAGTGGCGCGGTTGTGCTCTGCTTCTCTGCTCTTTCCTCGGACACGTCGGCTGTGTGTGTGCTGGTGAACACTGCAGAGGGTTTGTGGGTTATTGCAGAAGGATAATTTACTGTGCCATAAAGGCAGCATGAGTGATTCTCTCTAGTATTTATTACCCCCACCCAATGAATTGCCAAACCATTTCATTCGGTTTATAGCTTTATGCTAATGTGTGGAAATCAAATTAAGCTGAGTTTGTTTATTTATTTGATTTTAAGTTGGTTCACTTTGTGATTTATGTGACGTATGAACAAATGGTGTATGATGGATAATAGCTAATAGCATCTGACACTTGGACATTAAATATGAATACAATTAAAGTAAGTTTGAATGTCTTTATGTGTTGCACATCAACAAAATGTTATAAAAAATCAAAACAGACTCTGATTTACTTAATTTTATAATGTTTATGGTCTTATTTTGAACACTTTATTCACCTTGTATTGAATATAAACATTATTTCTCTGTGAAGAAAGACAATTAGAGCATGTTTTTCATGTCTTTTTACTTCAAAATGATAGTTTACTTCAAGGTAATACCTGTTTGTATCCATGTTTAGGCCATGCTTTCATTTCAGCTGCTGTTAATCGTATGATCAAACTGGTTTCAGCTGATTCAGTACATGTATGGCCATAGACTCTCATATTTAATATATTTTAAAATGCAATGAAAGTTAAAGTTACTGCGTGTGCATTATGTGTAATAGTCACCCAAGCACTTCTCAGTAATGTAAAGCATTGCTGGACATCAGTGCAGGAAATATAATAAAGTTAATTCAATAACTGGAATGTGTGAGACACATCTATTAAATTAATACTATTTTATGTCAAAAAATACGTTAGTAGATTAGTTTTTAAATGGTGTGTTACTTATTAATAAAAGAGGCTGAC
>QVTF01023806.1:0-49474 GCA_003573665.1 Oxygymnocypris stewartii | reverse complement strand
AGAACAAAAATGTTGGAACGAGATGAAACTCGTTGATCACAGGAATAAATTACATTTGAACAGATATTTACATAGAAAACAGCTATTTTAATTTGTAATAATATTTCACATTTTTACTGTATTTTTGTTTAAATAAGTGTAACCTTGGTAAGCAGAGGTTATTTTTTTAAGGTTGAAAAATCTACAGTAATTTGCCCATTACATCATCTCCCATGTTCGGTTAGAATAGAAAAAGCCCTCTAGTATAATATTTTCAATTTCCCCTTCATTTATTAATATCTAATTAAAAAAAATAATAGTGATGCATCATGACAGACAAAAGCACTAGTTATACTCGCTCACATTTCATATGACCAAAAACACTGGAAGTGTGTGCAACGTATCTACTGTTAACAATGTGTCTGTTACTGTTAACTACTAGTCTATTACCACGGTTTTACCTGATGGAGTGAATACGGTTTGCCAAGACACATAACCACACAAAAACTGCCAGCACATTTCACAAACACAGAAAGAAAGAGGCAAGCGTGTAGAGCAAACACATTTGAATATCCACTTTCAAAAAGTGCTGTTTTTAAGATAGTCCTGCAATATTTTCTGAAGTGCAATGGTGCGGATAGTAAAGTCTATAAGACTATAGTAAAGCCCAAAATGAGACGTTACCATCGCAGCGTCGGCCTGGAAGATCTGCTTGATGAACTTGTTCTTGGAGGAGTGCACGAGCTGAATGATGTCACCGTGCAGCGTGTCTCGATTCTTCTCCAGAAAACCTGCACAGACACAATAACCCTTTACAAACGTGACCCTGTGTGCAGCACAAACGCAGTCATACGCAGCACAGCTGTAGCAATAGCACAATACATATATGGGTCAAAATTATACATTTCTATTTTATGCCAAAAATCATTAGGATATTAAAATCATGTTCCATGAAGATATTTTGTACATTTCCTACCGTAAATATATAAAAACTTAATTTTTGATTAGTAATATGCATTGCTAAGAACTTAATTTGAACAACTTAAAGATGATTTTTCAATATTTAGATTTTTTTGCATCCTCAGATTCCAGATTTCAAATATGTCCGATCATAACAAACCATACATCAATGGAGATATAATTTCTTCAGTGTATATATATCAGCGCTGGGATGCTCTGTGTAGCTCAAACCAAGTTTTCTATAATATTCTACTCTCTAGATATACTTTTGTGGGATTTTTTACTTTTTTACATTTATGCATTTGCCATATGCAATTTTTTATCTGCAAGATGAAAACCATGCGTCCAATCATTTAAATAATATTATATTATTATATATGTGAATTACATTGTTTTCAGAAAGATGAAAATCATAAGTCGGATCAGTTTAATATATTATATTATATGTATTATATAAGTATATTATATTATATTAAGGCCTACATTTATGATTTATTTATTTGAATTGCATATATAATTTCCATTCATTGGCTTACACAGTTTTAGCACAATCTAAACAAATATGTATATTTGTCAGTAACTCATTGTTTATTATCATGGCATTATTTATTAATATTTTAAAAAATGCATTCATTGAAAATAATTTCATTTATTCAGTTAAAAATATGAAGATGGTTGAAATATGAACAAAAAGCAATATTCAATAAACGTATGAGACTGAAAGAAAACTGGAATTAAGTGATGATAAAGCAGGTTATGTGTATTTAAAACACATTTAGTGTATTAGTGTATGTTTCATTCGTGTATGACTGACACATATGCATCACATTAAGTAAAGACAATGGATGGAATGTTTATGCAATTATGCAAAACATAATCTTACATTTATATTATTTTGAGTGTGTGTAGACTGAAGGATACGAACCTCTGGTCTCGTATAGACCACACCAGCGAAGTGCTGGATGCCGAACTGTGTCTCGTAGGTGTTTTTAGGAGGAATGTAGTTAGTGTTGAGCTTGTGTTGAGAGTTGAGTTTGTTCAGCATGGTGCTGTCTGTGCCCTGAAACATGACAAACACACTGTCAGCAGGGACACGTGTGACGCAGCGTATCCGCTCTGCTCTCGCTCACCCGGGGGAACTTGCTCTCCTCGTCGATGAGAGAGATGATGTTCATGGGCTTTATGGCGATCATGTCTAAAGCGTCCTGGTTGTCTGTGAACTCAATGTGCTGCCAGTTGATGTTCTCCAGGTTATACTCTTCCTGCTCCAGCTTGAAGACGTGACGGACGAAGAACTGCTGCAGGCTTTCGTTGGCGAAGTTAATGCACAGCTGCTCGAAGCTGAAGGAGAAGCACCCGCTCACAATATATTCATTATTAATCATTTCAGTTCATACGGGACCCTGGAGCACAAAACCAGTCTCAAGTGTCAGCTTTTCAAAACTGAGATTCATACATCAGCCGAATAAATCATCTTTCCATTGATGTATGGTTTGTTATGATTGGACAATATTTGTAAATCTGGAATCTGAGGGTGCAAAAAAATCTAAATATTGAGAAAATAATCTTTAAAGTTGTTCAAATGAAGTTCTTAGCAATGCATATTACTAATCAAAAATTAAGTTTTGATATATTTATGGTAGGAAATTTACTAAATATCTTCTTGGAACATAATCTTAATATCATAATGATTTTTTGCATAAAATAAAAATGTATAATTTTGACCCATACAATATATTTTTGCTTATTGCTACAAATATAGCTGTGCTGCTTATGACTGCCTTTCTGCTCCAGGGTCACATATATTAAATAATAATAATAATAATGAATATATTAATTAATACACATTGATTAATTGATTCTTTTTTATTAATGTGTAATAAAACTAGTTTTCTGTTCTCTCTGTTATGATTATGTTTATAAGCCCTTATCTTATTAATAAATCTCCATCGTTCTCGTGCATTCTGTATCACCAACGTGTGACAAAACCTTCATACTTGTAATATTTAATATGAACTTTTATTTACATATCAGATACTATTATTACATTAATACATATTATTACACATTAATGTCATAATTCACACTCATGCACACGCACACACACAATTAAATATTACTAAATATATAATTGTTAAATTAAATTAATATATTTAATAAATAAGATTATATAGATATATATATATATATATATATATATATATATATATATATATATATTCAGTTTAACAATATATATATATATATATATATATTATTGCTATTAAATATATTAATATATATATACATATATATATGTATATATATTAATCTAACTCAATTATTATTATTAAATACATACATTTCACAGTCAAACAAATCAAGTCAACCCAACATTCTCAGAAAAGAAAGTTGTTTGTGAAGTAAGGCCTCCGAAAATATTATATTTCGGTTTAAAGATGATTTTTTTTTCTATTTGATGAACTGCTGATCATGCTGTATTGGACTAGTAAAGTGTATAAAGTAAACCGGGTCTGTCAATAAGCATCAAATGCAACAACATCTGTACAGTATAATTAGTATTAATATATATTAATATAGCCCTCGATATGCAGCTAATACTTGGTTTGCAGGATTCGTGTGTTTTGTACCTGTTCACCGTGAAGTTCTCGAAGCCGAATATGTCGAGCAGGCCGATGGATCTCCGCACCGCTTTCAGCTCCAGGGACGGAGGCTTATAAATGGCTGCATTGATTTTCTCAACAATCCACACAAACAAGCGTCCGTATATGCCCTGTGAGACACACGGAGAGTTAGACGAGGTTACCAGGTGTGCAGATGAGAGCGAGAGAGAGGCTTTCACCTTCACGAAAGCATCTCGAACGTCCAGCGCCTGCTCGATGCTCAGAGGAGTGGACACCGTCTCTCCACGGGTTATTATAGTGCGGCTGGTCAAGCAGTTCATCAGGTCCTGCGAGTCCACCTGTAGAAACATCATTACTAACCAAACATCACTTCTGCACAACGTCTTCAATGATACGGACAGTTCAGCATTCGCCTTATACAGCACCAGATAAGAGATAACTGAGAAATGCATCATCTGATGCAGAAGAAAGACTTGTTTTTTTGGTGAAATATTCATACATTTTTGAGTGAAAAGTTAAAACCTGTTTGTGGAAAAAAAGATGCATTCATACAATTATGTTTCAAATGTTAATACATTAAAAATTCTCTTTTTTTTATATTCTCACTTCTTCGTGGAAAAAAGTGCTCATGCATACATTTGTGGAAAAAAGTTCAATGTAACTTCTTTATTTTAAAACAATATTTTTGTGTTGCATACTTCATACTTGTTTGTGGAACTAAGCTACATACAATATCTGTGTTTCAAATATTCACGCATTTGTTGTTGAGAAACTTAAATACAATTTCTCACATTCAAATATTAATTATATTAGTAGAAAAAGTTAAATAAAATGTCTCCGTTTCAAATATTCGTACTTTATTTGTGAAAAACATTCAATATTACTTCTCTATTTAAATAATCATAAAATCATACAAATTGTGTTTCAAATATTCATACATTTAGTTAAATACAACTTCTCTATTTCAAAATAATAATTTTTGGTGCAGAAAAGTTGCATACGTCATACTGGAATAAAAACAATATAATTTCTCAGATTAAATTATTAATTATATTAGTAGAAAAAGTTAAATAAAATGTGTCCGTTTCAAATATTCATACTTTATTTGTGAAAAAAATGTGCATACAAATTGTGTTTAAAATATTCATACATTTTGTGGGAAAAGTTAAATACAAATTCTCTATTTAAATTATAATAAAATCATACAAATTGTGTTTCAAATATTCATACATTTAGTTAAATACAACTTCTCTATTTGAAAATAATATTTTTTGGTGCAGAAAAGTTGCATACTTCATACTTGTGGAAAAAAACATACAATTTCTGTGTATCAAATATTCACATTTCTTTTGTTTAGAAAGTTAAATAAAACTTCTCTATTTAAAATAATCATACTTTTTGTGCCCAAAATTTGTGTTTCAAATATTCATACTTTTTTGTGGAAAAAAAAGTTCAATAAAAATTCTCTCAATAAAACACTCAGCCAATTTTTTTATTGCTGAAAATGGTCAATAAAATTTCTCAGATTCAAATATTCATAAATCTTTTGTGGAGAAAGTCTGTATTTAATACACATTTTGAGTAAAAGCTGTGCATAAACTATTTTTTTCTGAATTAAATATTCATACATTTTCTCTAAAAAAGTGGAATCAAATATGAATGTTTTAAATATCCATATTTCTGTCCCTGTAATTGTCTGTTTCCATGCGAGTCACACGAGGGCGCTCAAACACATTACTAATCTTCTACCCTGAAAAAAATGATGCTACATCAAAATATATATTTTTTTAAAGTTAGTCAACTAAATGCATTTATTTGAATATAACAAAAATAAATTGATTGCAACCACCTTAAAATGTAGTAAATTCAATGAATCCTTTTTTCAGTTGTTGCATGCATTAACAAAACACTCAAATGCCCAGATTATAGATTATAATATTTATTCATTGAAAATATTTATTTAGCATTAATTGTACACTGAAATGCATTAAAATCAGCCTTATACGGTCATGATTCAGCATCATACCTCTAATAAAACAGCAGCTGTAGAGAGATCAGAGCATCGCACGACCTCACAGGCATCCAGATTATCATATGTGCGAGCTGAGGAGGAAGGTTACAGCACCAGAATCACAAAGTGCATGACAAAAGTCTGTCGAAAAGGAGTCGATCAGTAAACTGACCCTCGTAGCGGAGGTTGCCCATGTGCAGAATAGCGGCCAGCAGCTTGGATATCTCCCAGTTCTCCGTGTCTGTGAACATCAGGACCTTCATAGCCGAACGGATGTTTGAATACTCCTTCTGATCATCTCGACCGTCACAAACCGTGCACTTGCCCTGAGTTTAGACACATGCTAGGTTAGGATTAGAAGTAGCACAGCTGTTTAGTAACTCGTTACATGTATTATGTAAAATGCCACAAATCAAGCACTCAAAATTAGATCTATTACATTCTATAATGCTTGTATTAACTCACAAACCCACTACAGTTCTTACATTAAGCCCGGTTTGGAAACCCGGTAATGTTTAATGCATTTTATGATGTTGATATCAAAAATTGAATGCATTTTCTTTCTTTCTTAATATCAATATGGGATGACATTTAATGACATTTGACCGCAAAAAAAGGTTTCATTTATAAAGCATTAAAAACCATACTGACTGGTGTTTTAGTGCACTTCCAGCAAACATGGAAAAATAAAGGGTCTCTGTTAAATATGTGTCACATGATTAAAGTTGAATTCCTGTTTGCACCTTGAGAAGATGATAACTGCTTCAAAGCTTCAAAACGAAAGGCTGGTAAAGATTTTAGCCACACATTATCTTTCAGGTGTGTATATATGAATTCACATATATTCAGTGTTGTTGATGGTCACAATAGTGATAACAGTGAACTTACGTATACAATATAAATCCAGTTGTTAGTGAAAGCTGCACTGAAATGTTGCAATGACAAAATATTGCACTAAATTAAAAGTTAAAATGTTACAAATAAGACTTTTTTGTAATTTTATGCAAAGCTAATATAATACAAAGAACATACATTTAAAAAAAATACAAATATCAAACACTTTTGAGGATTTAGGATGCTGATGACTGTTAAACGCGTCATCACAGTCTTGTGTAAAGGGTTCATTGATGTTGTAATACTGGAAGCACTAATATAAAAATGTGATAAACGTTACAAAAGTCACAAGTTTTAAATAAGTTGATGGTTGTATTTTTTTGTCTTTTATCTCAGTGTTTCTATCAATGTTGTATAAGGGTCTTTCATGCATAATAGTAACCCTAGAACGTGATCAAACTGTTTCAAATATGTTAATTCAGCACACACATTATCGTGACCGACCATAAAACAATTCCCCCCCCCCCCCCCCCAAAAAAAAAGCTAAACAAAATCATTGATTATTTCAAAGGGTTATCAATGACACATTATTTGGATATTTTCATGTCTGGGAAAAAGTAGTCCAAACACAAAGAGCATGTGATCTGTAGCTCTGTATACATTTACATTCATGCATTTAGCAGATGCTTTTATCCAAAGCGACTTACAATTGCATTCAGCATTAGTATTTGTGTTCCCTGGGAATCGAACCCACAACCTTTTGCGCTGCTGACGCAATGCTCTACCACTGAGCCACAGGAACACTGTATGATAGTGTATCGTGTCTGCTATTAAAGCTGAGCATGTCTGTACTGTTAGACCCTTTCATCATTCAAGAACAGCACTAAAGCGCATCATTACTCACACTAGAGAGGTAGATGTAGTCTGTGGCTTTACCCAAGCCGAGCTTCTTCTTCTGCTCGAGCGACATTCCCTTCAACATACAGTAGAAAACATGGTAGTTTCTCTCATCACGGGCCTGGAAGAGGAGAGGAAAAGATGCAGATTCAAAATATGCACATGCATACGTACATACATACACAAATGCTGCAGTTTGGACTGATTGTGTTGATATAGAATAGAAGAAATTAATACTTTTATTCATCAGAGGCACATTCAATTGATCAAAAGTGATAGTAAAAGCATTTAGAATAATTGTTTCAAATATTTCACATAAATTCAATGAATCATTTTTTCAGTTGTTGCATGTATTAACAAGAACACTCAAATGCCCACATTATAGATTATAATATTTATTGATTGAAAATATTTATTTAGCATTGATTGTACACTGAAATGCATTCAAATAAGCCTTATACGGTCATGATTTAGCATCATTCACATAAATTATGTTCTTTTACAACTTCTTTTGTATATTTTCAAAATAAGTTTAATTAAGCAAAGAATAAAAAACTATTAATCAAAAAATTCTGAACAAAAATGAGTCATCAGAAATTATTGAGTTTCCACAAAAAATGACTAAACAAACACTTCTCATGAAGATCATTAACGATATTTGCACGTCTTGCAATAATATAGAAATTTTAGCTGACAAAAAAAAATAATTTTCCTTACACAGTATCGCTTAATAAATAACTTCGAAATGTATCATATTATGCATAAGATAGAATTAGAAAGACTCGTTTTTGGAAAAAATATTTCAGTTTTAAATATTTAAAAAAACGAATTTTTGTGGATAAAGTTAAATAAGATTTAGAAAACTTAAATCCATCATAATAATTGTATTAGTAATAGTATTCATATGAACAGTTTTCTATACTTGTATTTATCAAGGATGCATTAAATTAATCACATGACGGTAAAAAAAATAAAAAAGTTTAATGATAATTTTAAAATAAATGCTTTCTATTCATATGTGAATCCTGGAAATTAAAATATGTCACAGTTTACACAAAAATATCATGCAGCACGACTGTTTTCAACATTGATCATAATCAGAAATGTTTTTTGAGCAGTAAATCAGTATATTAGAATGATTTCTGAAGATCATGTGACTGACGACTGCAGTAATGATGCTGAAAATACAGATTTGATCACAGAAATAAATAACAGATTAACAGATGTTCACATAGAATACAGTTATATTGAATTGTACTAATATTTCACAATGTGACTGTATTTTCTCTGTATTGTTACTGTAGCCTTGGCTTGATTCAGCGCTCTGAACAGAACGCATGCTTTGCTGTACCTGGCGACACACTCGGGACTTCTCCAGCAGGTACTGCTCGATCTTGGCTCCCTCGATGGCTCCTCTCTTGTTGAAGTGGATGTCGATGTATTTCCCGAAGCGGCTGGAGTTGTCGTTACGGATGGTTTTAGCGTTCCCGAAGGCTGTTGGGTAAAGTCATCAAACAGACTGAATGTAATCCAGAGATGTGTTTCAGAGCTCGACTCTCTTACCTTCTAAGATAGGATTGGCCTCCAGCACCTGCTGCTCGATCCAGGAGTGCTGCCCGCTGATAGCAGCCAAGAACTGCAGAATCAGCTTGGTGCTTTCTGTTTTCCCTGCTCCAGACTCGCCGCTGCCGGGACATGAGCAGCTCTTTAATTCAGCACTGTACGGAGAATCTCTATCCATAAACCATAAACCATAAACCATAAACCCTACGGTCTCCCTGAGCTGAAGCTGATCCTGATCCTCACCGTTCATAAACATAAACACCTCTTTAATTCAGCACTGTAGAGGAGAATCTCTATCCATAAACCATAAACCATAAACCATAAACCCTACTGTATCCCCACCGTTCTCATTTTAAACCCAACATTGGCTTTGGCCTCATTTCTATTCGTTGAAAGTACAGGAATATTTTTAATCTTGCCGGTGCTGTTGCAGAATTATTGATATACTATTATACTATCTTATATTTTTATATTTACTTTTTTATTCATATTTTCATATTTATTAAAGTTCAAGTGTGTCATTTTGTCATAGAGGTGTCTTTTTTTACATTTCTATTTAGCTTTAATTTATATTTTTATAAATTTTAATTTATTATTATAATTTTTTTCTATCAGTTTTAGCCATTTTTTTTTTCTTCAGCATAAACTTATTTTATTCCAGTTATCTGCTAATGCAACATTTTTACTTTTCATTTTATGAAAAAAATATGTTTGGTTTTATTTCAGCTTTATTTAACAAAACAATGTTTTAACCATTTTCATTTTACAATGATACATAATACATGCATAACGATTATCAAAAATATCACATTATCTATCCCAATAAAAATGTATCCATCCATCCTTTTTTCTGACACAATACTTCTATATTTATTGATTTGAAATGGCACTGAATAACAGATACATTTGTGGACCTCAATTAAATAAATACTTATTTATAAAATAAAATAATAATTTTATAAATTATAAAATAAATAATATATAAAATGATATCTAAAAACGATTCTATTTATAATAATGATAATTTAATATTATTATTAATATATATACACTGTAAAAAAAATAGTTCAAATAGTTGTTTCAACTTAAAATAAATTGTTAGCCCACTGACTTAATATTTTTAATTTAGTCAACTTGAAATTAAAAGTAGCTTAATGGTAATTTAAGTGACAACTGGAATATTTTAGTTGAATAAACAAAAAAAAAATAAGTCAGCAGGGTAACAAATTATTTTATCAATTTTTTACACTTATATACAAGTCAGTTGCTATGACATTTCTAATGATTTTTTTCATCTAATCATTATATTTTATTTCAATATATATTTTTTTTTTATAGTTTTAGTTGTATGTTTAGTTAACATAAGCACACTCAAGGGCACTGTGGTGGAAGCTATACTTAGATTAGATATACTTCAGATATCAGTCCAGATCCTGAATAATACCATCTGATGGGTTCGCACACCTGATGATGCAGCACTGGTCTCTGTTGTTGCGCTGCATGTTGAAGTAGCAGTTGTCTGCGATGGAGAAGATGTGTGGAGGCATTTCTCCGATCTTCTTGTTGGTGTAGAGGCGGATCTGGTCTGCCGTGTAGATGGGCAGCAGCTGATACGGGTTCACAGCCACTAAGATAGAGCCGGTGTACGTCTGTGAAGAACACACACAGCGCTGAAGCAGACCGGGGGGACTTTTATTCTGTTAACTCGTATGCAGTGTAGAGGACATGCATCCACATTCACCTCACCAGTGTTGGGAAGTAGTTACATGCAACTACGTCATTTAATTACAAAATAAGTGTAATTGTAATCAGTTACGGAGAAAAAAATGTGTTTCTAAATTACAGTTACTTATGAAAATGTTAATGATTATGAAGGGGGTTAAATTGCATTGACTGCTCTAAAATATGAGACACCAACGTTTCAGGAGTTTAGGACACAGAATAAATATTCAATAACGGTTTTATTAACGATTTTAGGTTTATGTGGGTTCATGCTTTAATTGTTAAGATTCACAGTTTTTTCCAAGCCATTGTCAGATGCCAGTGTTTCTTGTCATAACTATGCAAAGATTTGATTTCAAAAATAATATCATAGCTATTAAAAGTGTTTCTTGTTATGGTTTATAAATCTCAGAATGACCTCAGAGTAAAACGCCTGATTTTGTGGAGGCTGTGCTTCAAAATTAAATTATTATTATCTTAATTTATTAATGAATCTTAATTTTAAATGAAATGTTAAATGTGGAATGACCTGCTCAACCCAATCCCGAAAACACATCTTTAAACTCTAGCACTCTCTATTCTAATTCTATTCTTTTTAAAAACATGCACTTTTAGACTTACACTCTATTCATTTGTATTCTTAAAAAAAACACTAACACTAGCTTCTCTGTTCTTTATGCATTCTTTTATTCATTATATAGTTAACCAAATGCAAAAAAGGCCTCTAACACTAGCTTGCTCTATTCTATCTGTTTTCTTTTTATTTATTATAGAATTAAAAAAACGTGCTACATGTACTGCGTTAAGTTAACTGAGACTGTTATAGCACTCGCGTATCATTGCTCTTTTGTTGGTTGTGATATCTTCTATTGTCCTCATTTGTATAAAAGCATCTGCTAAAGGATGAACTGTAAATGTTAATTGAAGTAATGAAGGACAGTAATCAGTGTGGAGTGCTACTGTAAGGTTAACCCATGTTTGAATGTGATTAACAGCTTTAATACAGTACTTGAAATAATGAACACTTGACGCAGGATAACTTGTAAGCTATTATTACATCTCTAAAGCAAGCTTCCCAACACTGCAGGTTCAACACAAACACGTGTTACGAGACACGGCGGCTGAGGACCACATGCTGTCACAGAGGGACGTATCAGTGTCCCGGCACCGTACACCTCCGGGTCACGTTGAAATGAGAGCGCACCGTAATGAAAGCACAGAGACATGCGCAGGAGAACTTACCCGACCACCGCAGTTAGTCTTCATACAGAGAAAGAAGATAGAGATGAAGACAGGACAGATAGTCTTGTGATAGCTACACAAATATCACAATCATTCATTCTGACACAATAGAGAAATACACAATAATTATACCCTATATATTCATTTATGGACCTGAATAAAATCATTTGTAGAATTTTATAGAATAAGATAATAATACAAATATTAATATGAAATATTATTTGATCATTTATATTTGATTATTAATTAATTAAATGATTATTTAAATGACTATATATATATATTAAGCATTATTAATTGTGTTATTATTATTATTTAATAAAATTATGTATTATTAACATATTTGATAAATTGCTATATTACAAGATTTTAATATTAACTTGTTAACAATGATAACATCATATTAATATATGAACATACATGCTGACATATAATAAGACATATATAATACTATTAATTTTTTATCTTAGTAACATTAAAAAAATAGAAAAGGTTGTAGCGCCAAACTCTCGTCCAAAAGTCTAGGCCAATAATATAATGTGCGTAGATCCAAAAAACACAAACGGTGTAAAGACGAAGGAGAGCCGCACTCATCCAAATATAGCACGTTTATATCATTTATTATTCAGAGGTCACAAAATTGTGCAAAAGTGCAAAACGTTTTTGGGTATTAACCCTTCCTCGGTGCCATGTGCCACAAAGCAAACACCTGCGCTCATTAAAATATGTGTTATCGTAATACACGTAATATTACGAAGATACAAAAAAATACACATCTCAAAACATATATCCAAATACATTTACAAATCATCCAAAATGATCCATATACAAATATATATAAAAGTATACATAGACATATATACCAATAAAAATCGCATGACTCCTTAGTTTACTTATTGTATATTAAAATTGATGCTAATAACTTTTCTTTGCACAACTTTGTGACCTCTGAATAATAAATGATATAAGCCTTTTGGGCTATATTTGGATCAGTGCGGATCTCCTTCATCTTTATATATTATTGGCATAAAATATTTTACATTTTTAATATTGTATAATCCCAAATTGTGTGTGTATATGTTTGTGTGTGTGAGAGAGAGTATTAACATATCAACATATTTACATATAATAAGACATAAAAATACTATTAATATGCATATATATATATATATATAATACCAGTACATTATATTTTACTTTACTTTTTAGTCATTTAGCAGACGCTTTTATCCAAAGCGACCTACAAATAAGAAAAAGTAACTAAAACTATAAGTTAAAACTCTATAGATACTATATATACACATTTAAGAAAATTGAGAAATTAAGTAAAATGACAAATGCATACAACAACATTTCAAAACTAAACATTTAAATGAAAAAAAAAAAATTAAGCTAAAAACAATTCCAAATATTAAAACAACAAAAGGTATGAGTATATGATACATTATATAATATAAGACATATATAAATTATTCATTTTATATTTGATATATTATTCAAATATTATATATAATTTTATTCAATTCCACTAAATTGATCAGTGACTCCATATTATCTTGATGTTGTTATGTATTACATACTATTATATTAACTAATGTAAAACGAATGAGACGGTCCCGCCAGCAGCTAATGAAATCTGCATGAAAGCTATGCTTCTATAACACAAGATGAGTCTTCAGCAGTGTAAGAGAGCAGAGCTTACATAGATGAGATGTTCTCTGTAGCGGATGAGAAGGTTCCGGAGGATCCCCGCCTCGTTCAGGTCACCCAGGCGAATCATGTCCTCCACCCCGTGGATGGAGGTGGGGTGCATCGGCTTGATGTTGGTGGCATTTTGTGGAGAGATCCAGTGTTCCTGAACATAATGCACAGATTCAATGCAACACGCATCACACCAAAGAACTTCAGAAGAACTATTAGATGAAATCCTGACTGATCAGCCAGAAGAAGAGCAGCCTTTATCTCAACAGACGAGGAATAACGCACATTTCCTTCATCGTCCAGGACTTGGATCTGACCAGAATCACAGAGCTTCACCACGGCTCCGATCGGGACCTCGAACTCCCGACCCGTCTTCAGGTCCAGCCAGACATAATCGCCCTGAAACAATAGCACATCATTCATTATCAAGTTACTTTTAATAGTAATGCATTACAATATTGCGTTACGTTAATTTTGCATTACTTTGTAATTCTGGGCAGGGCTTGCTTGTATGTTTTTAATATAAAAAAATCATTTTACAAATGTAAAAGCTCTTTCACTAAAAAAAAAGTGATTTGAATACGTATCAGGCTGAAGGAAATGTACAGTAACAGCTCAAACTAATCTAATCTAGAACTACAGTGAGATCATGTTGATATTTAGTCTAGAACTACAGTAAAATCATGTTCATATTTAGTCTAGAGCTACAGTAAGATCATGTTTATATTTAGTCTAGAACTACAGTAAGATCATGTTGATATTTAGTCTAGAACTACAGTAAGATCGTGTGGATATTTAGTCTAGAACTACAGTAAGATCATGTTGATATTTAGTCTAGAACTACAGTAAGATCGTGTTGATATTTAGTCTAGAACTACAGTAAGATCATGTTGATATTTAGTCTAGAACTACAGTAAGATCATGTTGATATTTAGTCTAGAACTACAGTAAGATCGTGATGATATTTAGTCTAGAACTACAGTAAGATCATGTTGACATTTAGTCTAGAACTACAGTAAGATCACGTTGATATTTAGTCTAGAACTACAGTAAGATCACGTTGATATTTAGTCTAGAACTACAGTAAGATCACGTTCATATTTAGTCTAGAGCTACAGTAAGATCATATTTAGTCTAGAACTACAGTAAGATCACGTTGATATTTAGTCTAGAACTACAGTAAGATCACGTTGATATTTAGTCTAGAACTACAGTAAGATCATGTTGATATTTAGTCTAGAACTACAGTAAGATCATGTTGATATTTAATCTAGAACTACAGTAAGATCACGTTGATATTTAGTCTAGAACTACAGTAAGATCACGTTGATATTAGTCTAGAACTACAGTAAGATCACGTTGATATTTAGTCTAGAACTACAGTAAGATCACGCTGATATTTAGTCTAGAACTACAGTAAGATCACGTTGATATTTAGTCTAGAACTACAGTAAGATCACGTTGATATTTAGTCTAGAACTACAGTAAGATCATGTTGATATTTAGTCTAGAACTACAGTAAGATCACATTGATATTTAGTCTAGAACTACAGTAAGATCACGTTGATATTTAGTCTAGAACTACAGTAAGATCACGTTGATATTTAGTCTAGAACTACAGTAAGATCACGTTGATATTTAGTCTAGAACTACAGTAAGATCACGTTGATATTTAGTCTAGAACTACAGTAAGATCACGTTGATATTTAGTCTAGAACTACAGTAAGATCACGTTGATATTTAGTCTAGAACTACAGTAAGATCTTGTTAATATTTAGTCTAGAACTACAGTAAGATCATGTTGATATTTAGTCTAGAACTACAGTAAGATCATGTTGATATTTAGTCTAGAACTACAGTAAGATCTTGTTCATATTTAGTCTAGAACTACAGTAAGATCATGTTGATATTTAGTCTAGAACTACAGTAAGATCATGTTGATATTTAGTCTAGAACTACAGTAAGATCGTGTTGATATTTAGTCTAGAACTACAGTAAGATCATGTTGATATTTAGTCTAGAACTACAGTAAGATCATGTTGATATTTAGTCTAGAACTACAGTAAGATCGTGATGATATTTAGTCTAGAACTACAGTAAGATCATGTTCATATTTAGTCTAGAACTACAGTAAGATCGTGTTGATATTTAGTCTAGAACTACAGTAAGATCATGTTGATATTTAGTCTAGAACTAAAGTAAGATCACGTTGATATTTAGTCTAGAACTACAGTAAGATCATGTTGATATTTAGTCTAGAACTACAGTAAGATCACAGTGATATTTAGTCTAGAACTACAGTAAGATCACAGTGATATTTAGTCTAGAGCTACAGTAAGATCACGTTCATATTTAGTCTAGAACTACAGTAAGATCACGTTGATATTTAGTCTAGAACTACAGTAAGATCACGTTGATATTTAGTCTAGAACTACAGTAAGATCACGTTGATATTAGTCTAGAACTACAGTAGATCACGTTGATATTTAGTCTAGAACTACAGTAAGATCATGTTGATATTTAGTCTAGAACTACAGTAAGATCATGTTTATATTTAGTCTAGAACTACAGTAAGATCACGTTGATATTTAGTCTAGAACTACAGTAAGATCATGTTGATATTTAGTCTAGAACTACAGTAAGATCACGTTGATATTTAGTCTAGAACTACAGTAAGATCACATTGATATTTAGTCTAGAACTACAGTAAGATCATGTTGATATTTAGTCTAGAACTACAGTAAGATCATGTTCATATTTAGTCTAGAACTACACTAAGATCATGTTGATATTTAGTCTAGAACTACAGTAAGATCATGTTGATATTTAGTCTAGAACTACAGTAAGATCGTGTTTATATTTAGTCTAGAACTACAGTAAGATCATGTTTATATTTAGTCTAGAACTACAGTAAGATCACGTTGATATTTAGTCTAGAACTACAGTAAGATCGTGTGGATATTTAGTCTAGAACTACAGTAAGATCATGTTGATATTTAAGTCTAGAACTACAGTAAGATCGTGTTGATATTTAGTCTAGAACTACAGTAAGATCATGTTGATATTTAGTCTAGAACTACAGTAAGATCGTGTTGATATTTAGTCTAGAACTACAGTAAGATCCTGTTGATATTTAGTCTAGAACTACAGTAAGAAAGGAGGGGATCAGTAAGATCATGTGATTAGTCTAGAACTACAGTAAGATCGTGTTGATATTTAGTCTAGAACTACAGTAAGATCATGTTGATATTTAGTCTAGAACTACAGTAAGATCATGTTGATATTTAGTCCTAGAACTACAGTAAGATCGTGATGATATTTAGTCTAGAACTACAGTAAGATCATGTTCATATTTTAGTCTAGAACTACAGTAAGATCGTGTTGATATTTAGTCTAGAACTAAAGTAAGATCACGTTGATATTTAGTCTAGAACTACAGTAAGATCATGTTGATATTTAGTCTAGAACTACAGTAAGATCACAGTGATATTTAGTCTAGAACTACAGTAAGATCACAGTGATATTTAGTCTAGAACTACAGTAAGATCACGTTGATATTTAGTCTAGAACTACAGTAAGATCGTGTTGATATTTTGTCTAGAGCTACAGTAAGATCACGTTCATATTTAGTCTAGAACTACAGTAAGATCATGTTGATATTTAGTCTAGAACTACAGTAAGATCGTGTTGATATTTAGTCTAGAGCTACAGTAAGATCATGTTGATATTTAGTCTAGAACTACAGTAAGATCGTGTTGATATTTAGTCTAGAACTACAGTAAGATCGCGTTGATATTTAGTCTAGAACTACAGTAAGATCATGTTGATATTTAGTCTAGAACTACAGTAAGATCGTGTTGATATTTAGTCTAGAGCTACAGTAAGATCGTGTTGATATTTAGTCTAGAACTACAGTAAGATCGTGTTGATATTTAGTCTAGAACTACAGTAAGATCGTGTTGATATTTAGTCTAGAGCTACAGTAAGATCATGTTGATATTTAGTCTAGAACTACAGTAAGATCGTGTTGATATTTAGTCTAGAGCTACAGTAAGATCATGTTGATATTTAGTCTAGAACTACAGTAAGATCGTGTTGATATTTAGTCTAGAACTACAGTAAGATCGTGTTGATATTTAGTCTAGAACTACAGTAAGATCAACATGTAAAAAGCGATTACGTCCTCGTCAAACCCATAATTACAATTTGTGAACTGGGATTTTGTTTATTTTTTAGTTTTTGCACAAAATGTACACTTTGCTTTGCTATATGCCAAGCAGTATATATGTGTACTCAATAAAACAAACAACATATTTAAGATTATATACAATTGCCAAAGCCTTGAAACAAAATAAATAAATAGATAAATAAATAAATATATATATTATAGAATTCAAATACAATGACATTAGTATTTTGTGAAGACCTATTTGGATTATATGCTGACCCTGAGAAAAAAATTAATGGTTTGAAAAGTGCAACAATTACTTTATCCCAAACATCGAGAGTGTAACTTCGTGCTTTATTAATGACAGCCAATTACCTCTTTATAAGAACAATATCTCTGAAATAATTCTGCCATTCTTTTATTGAAGGAGAAAACCAAGAATCAATTACAGTTTTTTCTTTTTACAGCTGTTAAACCAGCAAATATACCTTTCTGAGGAGTCAAATTAGTGCAAATATTAAATAATGAATCATCATTAAATAAAAAGGTAAGGTGTTTAGAGACTGGGAACTCCAAAATATCCCCAAGGAATACTGCCACATGAGACAACTGGGAACTTTCTGAGCACCTCAGAGTCATTATAACATTGACAGAGAGATGGATCCGAGACCAAGGATGTGAACGTCATGTGTTATCATCTCAAAAGTACAGTAACTACGTCATAGTGTGAATGCAGCATACGCACAAGCCCCTCTAACATCTACATGCATGCATTTAGTAGCTTCTATTACTTATATATATATATATATATATATATATATATATATATATATATATATATATATTTAGGCCTATTCACTTAAAATAGTATTGAGAAACATCAAATAGTGAACCTGGATAAAATCATTATTTTATTAATTATTTCTGTTAAGTAAAACAATCATTCTTAATTCTGAAGGTGAAAACCTTTTGAATTTGAATATTTTGCTTTAACTTATTTTGTCTTTTGGGAAACATTAAAGCATCATCTGTAGCTTGCTGAGGGCAGTGCTACATGAAAAAATGATATTCAGGCAAAATAGGAAAAATGTACACATCTTCAATCTGTTAAAAAGTTTTCAACCACCCACCCACCCAAACCCACCCACCCAAACCCACACACCCAAACCCACACACACCCAAACCCACACACACACACACACACACACACACACACACACATCACACCACACACACACACACACAATCACACACCACAACACACACCACACACACACACACCACACACACACACACATCACACACACACACACACACACACACACACACACATCACACACAGTCACACACACACACACACCACACACACACACTACACACAAGCACACAACACACACACACACCACAATCACACACCCAATCACACACCACTACATCCACACACACACACCACACACACACACAACCACAGCACGAACATACAAAGACACACACACACACACACACAATCTCACACACCACATACAATCTTACCACAGACACACACACACACACACACACATATACAACACATATACACACACACACACACACACACACACACAACCACACACAACAGACACACATACAGACACACACAACACATACACACACACACACACACACACACATACACGCACATACACTCCACACAAACACACAACACTCACACACATACACACAAACACACATACCCCACTCACACATTCACACACTCACACCTACACACACACACACACACACCACACACACACACACACACAGACACACACAACACACACATACACACACACACACACCCCGTACCGGTAACAGAGTGGTGTTTTAACCACAGTCTTTACATTTCGTAGTAAGGCCCACTTTGCCTGATCCTTCTCGTACAGTTCGACGTAATCCCGACGCTTGTACATCCTCACATCAATCCCCGACCCATGCAAACGATAGTCCTGCCAAACACACACGCTTCCTCAGCATCCAGCCCTCCAGAGACCTGATTCCTGAAGCACACAGACCTCCTCAGGACAGCAAACCTGAGGCCTAAAGCCGGATCATTCCTCTCTGGATTTATGTCTCCGCTCCTTTACAAGTTAGTTTCATCACTCCTGACGTAACTCCTCCTGCTGCTCTGTGTGTGTGTGTGTGTGTGTGTGAGGCCTGTGAGGAGGTGGATCCTCTGATAATATGGTGCTTTTTAATTAACTAAATATCCCCGAAGGCAAATCAATCCAGGTAGAGTGAGAACCCAACACCGTTTGGCTGCACCTGTCACGTCTGAGAAGGCCACGCTGCCGCTGATACAATCCTAGCAACCACACACAGATCAATAATACATGCCAAGACAACAACTGCATTGTTCCCTCACTCGCTGTCCTTCTGTATCAAGCCTCCTAGGATAAAACAAGAGCACTCTTAGAAGAAGGAAATGTGCTGAAAAGTATTCATCTAAAAGCAAGACTCGTAAGTGTGAGTGCAGAAATGCTTTCGGTCAAAGGTCACCAAACAATATCGCTTCAATATCAGACTGCAAATAAGTTCTCATAGCATAATAGTCATAAAAATGTATTCAGAAGTGGTAAAATAAGTAAATTAATACTTTTTTTATTCAGTGAGGCTGCATTAAATTGATCAAAAGTGTCAGTAAAGACATTTATAATGTTGCAAAAATTTCTATTTCAAATAAATGCTGTTCTTTTGAACTTTCTATTCATCTGTGAATCCTGAAAAATTAAAAAGTATCACAGTTTACAAAAATATTCAGCATTGCTAATAATCAGAAATGTTTCTGTGCATATTAGAATGATTTTTGAAGATCATGTGACACTGAAGACTGGAGTCTTCATCTATATCTAAAAAAAGCTGTTTGAAATTCTACAAATATTTAACAATTTTACTGTATTTTTATCTAAAATGTAAATGCAGCCTTGGTAAGCAGAAGAGACTTCTTCAAAGACATTAAAAAATCATATCGCATATTAATCATCAATCACAATAAATCAGCTCAATGATTTGTGTTTATCTTGTGAAAACTTCAGTCAAGTTTACATAAAAAACTCTTCCTCACAAGGTATTTTTTAATTGTTTGTAATTCTATTATCGACAGTCTTTGAGAGACAGATATGACTAGAATTGATCATTTATGACTTTTACAAAGTATTAAGGCTTCAGTGCATTAAGTTTTAAGGCTTTTTAAAAGAAAAAACTGCATTGAATGAGTCTGAAATGTCCTTGTGACACAACATACGGGCTCCTGAAACAAAGCTGTGTTTGTTCAGATCATTTGTGTCTCCGGAGCACAAAAGCAGCATGTGTTTGTAGAAATAGCCATCAATACATTATATGGGTCAAAATTATAGATATATCTTTTATGCCAAAAATCATTAGGATATTAAGATCATGTTCCATGAAGATATTTTGGTAAATTTCCTATCGTAAATAAATCAAAACTGAATTATTGATTAGTAATATGCATTGCTAAGAACTTCATTTTAACAACTTTAAAGATGATTTTTTCAATATTTAGATTTTTGCATCCTCAGATTTCAAATATTGTCCAATCATAACAAACCATGCATCAATGGAAAGCTCAGTTTTCAGATGATGTATAAAAATGGACCCTTGTGAGTGTTTTTGTGCTCCGGGGTCACATTTGGAAACTGGAGCTCAAATCAAACTGCTGTAGATATGAGCGCTTCTTCTATTAAAACCGCTCAAACATGATGAAAAACAGACAACGGTGGACACTTGTATCCGTACAGGTGAGGTGTGTGAGAATGAGACTCAGCGCAGGTCAATTATTCAGCAGGTGCAGTAACAACACGAGTGACGCTTGCGTTAGTTATATCTACGCTTTATCACCACAAACGATAACAGCCGTGCTACAGTTACTGCGTACAAAGAGGGAGAAATACATGATGAATGTGTCATGAAACACTCTGCAACCTCATCTGAGAGACATTAGTGAGCCACAGCACCGATACAAATACAAGACTTCAAAAATAAACACATTTAAAAACTATAACATACATTTACTGACTCATTGAGTTAATGAGAGCCGTGTCTGGATGTAAGAGCGCCACCTTTTGGCAACAACAGGTCATGTGTGTCCCTGGACCACAAACCAGTCACGAGGGTACATGCTTTTTAAATTGAGATTCATACATCAGCTGAATAAATCATCTTTCCATTGATGTGTGGTTTGGACAATATTTGAAAATCTGGAATCTGAGGGTGCAAAAAAAAATCTAAATATTCATAAAATCATCTTTAAAGTTGTTCAAATGAAGTTCTTAGCAATGCATATTACTAATCAGTAATTAAGTTTTGATATATTTACGGTAGTACATGTACTAAATATCTTCATGGAACATGATCTTAATATCCTAATGATTTTTGGCATAAAAGAAAAAAGGATAATTTTGACCCATACAATGTATTGATGTCTATGTGCTACTTATGACTGATTTTGTGCTCCAGGGTCATATATCGTTCTAATTTTGAATGCATGTGCTTTTTAAAAATAAATTATTGTGAATTTGTGATTTCAGGCGAGTTAAAAAAGTTTTCCAAAGCATTATAAAGATTATATATTATAATGCCTGGCGATATTTTTCTTCCACAATCTTGAATTAAATGAAGGAATGATTATATAAATGTAACCCTTGCATTTATTTGATCCTTTTTTGTTGCTTATTTATTTATTGTTTGACTGTCAAATTATTGCTGATGTCTGTTATTCCTTCTTCCTTGTTTGTTTGTTCTTCAAATGATGTTATTTTGTTCATATTTACAAGCTGATCACAAAAACAAAACAGATGTTCCTGGTCATGTGTGTGTTTCACATGTCCCATTGCTCGGTGCTTGGTTAATGTTTTAGTATAAAAAAAAAAAAAATGAAAAAGCATGCCCCAAACAAATGACTAATCACTAATCCTGAATATGAATATGAGGTAACAGTGAGTAAACACAACTAGTGGCCGAACAGTAAATCATGAAGTCTTGAAATTATTTAATATTGGCATGAAACTTAAAACTAGTATTCATTATCATTTAAATGACACAACTAAGCAAAGGTCAAACAAGGAGAGGAATTGTATGTACACTAGGACAGCTGGTATTTCACTGCAACAGTCATTAAAACGCTGCCAAATTTTCCCCCTCAGAGGACAGTCTCATTACCAAACTGAGACATTACAACATAACATTCACGAGACATGCCAAAGCAATTAAACCACATTTGCATTTAAACCATAAACCAGTCTCCTCACTGGCAGTTCATCTGAAAGCACGTATTATATAAAGCATGGGTTATTATGCAGCATGTGAGATGATGTTCTGCATGACTGCACTCACAGAGCTCTGCTGCTCCGCCCACTTTTACTTATCTTCCAGTGGGCGGAGATGAAAACGGATGATGTGATTGGACGGAGCTTCAAGGACTGGAACATGCACCTCAGACTGGAATGCATTCATCAATTAAAGCTAATTAATTAAGAGCCAGAACAAAGATCATAAAGATCAGTGTTGTTATTGTTAACTAAAACTATTTTCAAAAATCACTAACTGAAATATAGCTAAAATAAACATAAATATTAAATGAAATCTCAACTATTTTGTTGTCTTGGCATCTAACAAAATAAAATAGACTAAAAACTAAAAGTGAAATAAAAATTAAATAAAGCTAAATAAAATGTAATAAAGACAATTGACAAAACCACATGAGACAATTACTAAAACTACTAAAAATTAAAACGAATAATATACAAATAAGTATTAATAATATAGTATATTTAATATATATTTTACTTTGATAAGAAAATAATAAAACAAAGTTAATTTTATAATTTAAAATGTTCAAAATGCAAGGAAATATTTAGTAATTTGTGTGTGTGTAATTTCATGTATTTTTAACAGACACATTTTTACATTTACATTTACATTTATGCATTTAGCAGAACTTTTACCATTCAAAAATTATTATTGGATTTATAACTGTACAAACACAGGCTTTACTTTCTTCATGCAAAATCAAATGTTTGTTCCCTTTAATTATGTGTTGAAGCATCACCGGTAAATGCTTTCAGCTTCAGCTCTTATGAATAAAACATACGTGCATCTCTGTGCCTTTGCTAATTAAATGTCTTGTATGCCACCAAACCAAAGCAGGTCTTACCTGAACTAATGTGAGACATCTGTAACTCAGTCCCCGTCCCTGTGCTTTAACTCCCTTCATCTCCACAGAAACCCATTCAGAGCACTGTCCTGTCAGCGCTTCAGAAAACGAGGGTCTGTCAGCAGTGATTAGAGGCACAGAAACTCATTCAGACCACTGTCCTGTCAGCGCTTCAGAAACCCACCAGCACTCGTTCCTCTAGAAGCACACCTTCTCCTGAAAACGAGGGTCTGTCAGCAGCGATTAGAGACACAGAAACCCATTCAGACCACTGTCCTGTCAGCGCTTCAGAAACCCTCCAGCACTCGTTCCTCTAGAAGCACACCTCCTCCTGAAAACGAGGGTCTGTCAGCAGCGATTAGAGACACAGAAAACCCATTCAAAGCACTGTCCTGTCAGCGCTTCAGAGAAACCCACCAGCACTCGTTCCTCTAGAAGCACATCTCCTCCTGAAAACGAGGGTCTGTCAGCAGTGATTAGAGGCACAGAAACCCATTCAGAACCACTGTCCTGTCAGCGCTTCAGAAACCCACCAGCACTCGTTCCTCTAGAAGCACATCTTCTCCTGAAAACGAGGGTCTGTCAGCAGCGATTAGAGACACAGAAACCCATTCAGACCACTGTCCTGTCAGCGCTTCAGAAACCCACCAGCACTCGTTCCTCTAGAAGCACATCCCCTCCTGAAAACGAGGGTCTGTCAGCAGCGATTAGAGACACAGAAACCCATTCAGACCACTGTCCTGTCAGCGCTTCAGAAACCCACCAGCACTCATTCCTCTAGAAGCACATCTTCTCCTGAAAACGAGGGTCTGTCAGCAGCGATTAGAGACACAGAAACCCATTCAAAGCACTGTCCCTGTCAGCGCTTCAGAAACCCACCAGCACTCGTTCCTCTAGAAGCACATCTTCTCCTGAAAACGAGGGTCTGTCGCAGCGATTAGAGACACAGAAACCCATTCAGACCACTGTCCTGTCAGCGCTTCAGAAACCCACCAGCACTCGTTCCTCTAGAAGCACATCTCCTCCTCCTGAAAACGAGGGTCTGTCAGCAGTGATTAGAGGCACAGAAACCCATTCAAACACTGTCCAGTCAGCGCTTCAGAAACCCACCAGCACTCGTTCCTCTAGAAGCACATCTTCTCCTGAAAACGAGGGTCTGTCAGCAGCGATTAGAGACAACAGAAACCATTCAGACCACTGTCCTGTCAGCGCTTCAGAAACCCACCAGCACTCGTTCCTCTAGAAGCACATCTCCTCCTGAAAAACGAGGATCTGTCAGCAGCGATTAGAGACACAGAAACCAATTCAAAGCACTGTCCTGTCAGCGCTTCAGAAACCCTCCAGCACTCGTTCCTCTAGAAGCACATCTTCTCCTGAAAACGAGGGTCTGTCAGCAGCGATTAGAGACACAGAAACCCATTCAAAAACACTGTCCTGTCAGCGCTTCAGAAACCCTCCAGCACTCGTTTCCTCTAGAAGCACATCTCCTCCTGAAAACGAGGGTCTGTCAGCAGCGATTAGAGACACAGAAACCCATTCAGACCACTGTCCTGTCAGCGCTTCAGAAACCCCCAGCACTCGTTCCTCTAGAAAGCACATCTTCTCCTGAAAACGAGGGTCTGTCAGCAGCGATTAGAGACACAGAAACCCATTCAGACCACTGTCCTGTCAGCGCTTCAGAAACCCACCAGCACTCTGTTCCTCTAGAAGCACATCTCCTCCTGAAAACGAGGGTCTGTCAGCAGTGATTAGAGGCACAGAAACCCATTCAAAGCACTGTCCTGTCAGCGCTTCAAGAAAACCCACCAGCACTCGTTCCTCTAGAAGCACATCTTCTCCTGAAAACGAGGATCTGTCAGCAGTGATTAGAGGCACAGAAAGCCATTCAAAGCACTGTCCTGTCAGCGCTTCAGAAACCCACCAGCACTCGTTCCTGCTAGAAGCACATCTCCTCCTGAAAACGAGGGTCTGTCAGCAGCGATTAGAGACACAGAAACCCATTCAGACCACTGTCCTGTCAGCGCTTCAGAAACCCACCAGCACTCGTTCCTCTAGAAGCACATCTTCTCCTGAAAAACGAGGATCTGTCAGCAGCGATTAGAGGCACAGAAAGCCATTCAAAGCACTGTCCTGTCAGCGCTTCAGAAACCCACCAGCACTCGTTCCTCTAGAAGCACATCTCCTCCTGAAAAACGAGGGTCTGTCAGCAGTGATTAGAGACACAGAAACCCATTCAAAGCACTGTCCTGTCAGCGCTTCATAAACCCTCCAGCACTCGTTCCTCTAGAAGCACATCTTCTCCTGAAACGAGGGTCTGTCAGCAGCGATTAGAGACACAGAAACCCATTCAGTAGACCACTGTCCTGTCAGCGCTTCAGAAACCCACCCACCAGCACTCGTTCCTCTAGAAGCACATCTCCTCCTGAAAACGAGGGTCTGTCAGCAGCGATTAGAGACACAGAAACCCATTCCAGACCACTGTCCTGTCAGCGCTTCAGAAACCCTCCAGCAACTCGTTCCTCTAGAAGCACATCTTCTCCTGAAAACGAGGGTCTGTCAGCAGCGATTAGAGACACAGAAACCCATTCAGACCACTGTCCTGTCAGCGCTTCAGAAACCCTCCAGCACTCGTTCCTCTAGAAGCACATCTTCTCCTGAAAACGAGGGTCTGTCAGCAGCGATTAGAGACACAGAAACCCATTCAAGCACTGTCCTGTCAGCGCATCAGAAACCCACCAGCACTCGTTCCTCTAGAAAGCACATCTCCTCCTGAAAACGAGGGTCTGTCAGCAGCGATTAGAGACACAGAAACCCATTCAGAGCACTGTCCTGTCAGCGCTTCAGAAAACGAGGGTCTGTCAGCATGATTAGAGACACAGAAACCCATTCAGACCACTGTCCTGTCAGCGCTTCAGAACCCACCAGCACTCGTTCCTCTAGAAGCACATCTTCTCCTGAAAAACGAGGGTCTGTCAGCAGTGATTAGAGACACAGAAACCCATTCAAAGCACTGTCCTGTCAGCGCTTCAGAAACCCACCAGCACTCGTTTCCTCTAGAAGCACATCTCCTCCTGAAAACGAGGGTCTGTCAGCAGTGATTAGAGACACAAGAAACCCATTCAGACCACTGTCCAGTCAGCGCTTCAGAACCCACCAGCACTCGTTCCTCTAGAAGCACATCTCCTCCTGAAAACGAGGATCTGTCAGCAGCGATTAGAGGCACAGAAAGCCATTCAAAGCACTGTCCTGTCAGCGCTTCAGAAAACCCACCAGCACTCGTTCCTCTAGAAGCACATCTCCCGCCTGAAAACGAGGATCTGTCAGCAGCGATTAGAGCACAGAAACCCATTCAGACCACTGTCCTGTCATCGCTTCAGAAACCCACCAGCACTCGTTCCTCTAGAAGCACATCTCCTCCTGAAAACGAGGATCTGTCAGCAGCGATTAGAGACACAGAACCCATTCAAAGCACTGTCCAGTCAGCGCTTTCAGAAACCCACCAGCACTCGTTCCTCTAGAAGCACATCTCCTCCTGAAAACGAGGGTCTGTCAGCAGTGATTAGAGACACAGAAACCCATTCAGACCACTGTCCTGTCAGCGCTTCAGAAACCCACCAGCACTCGTTCCTCTAGAAGCACATCTCCTCCTGAAACGAGGGTCTGTCAGCAGGTGATTAGAGACACAGAAAACCCATTCAAAAGCACTGTCCCTGTCAGCGCTTCAGAACCCTCCAGCACCTCGTTCCTCTAGAAGCACATCTTCTCCTGAAAAACGAGGGTCTGTCAGCAGCGATTAGAGACACAGAAAGCCATTCAAAGCACTGTCCTGTCAGCGCTTCAGAAACCCTCCAGCACTCTTTCCTCTAGAAGCACATCTCCTCCTGAAAACGAGGATCTGTCAGCAGCGATTAGAGACACAGAAACCCATTCAAACACTGTCCTGTCAGCGCTTCAGAACCCACCAGCACTCCGTTCCTCTAGAAGCACACCCCCTCCTGAAAACGAGGGTCTGTCAGCAGTGATTAGAGACACAGAAACCCATTCAAACACTGTCCTGTCAAGCGCTTCAGAAACCCACCAGCACTCGTTCCTCTAGAAGCACATCTCCTCCTGAAAACGAGGGTCTGTCAGCAGTGATTAGAGACACAGAAACCCATTCAGACCACTGTCCTGTCAGCGCTTCAGAAACCCACCAGCACTCGTTCCTCTAGAAGCACATCTCCTCCTGAAAACGAGGATCTGTCAGGCAGCGATTAGAGACACAGAAACCCATTCAAAGCACTGTCCCTGTCAGCGCTTCAGAAACCCTCCAGCACTCGTTCCTCTAGAAGCACATCTCCTCCTGAAAACGAGGGTCTGTCAGCAGCGATTAGAGGCACAGAAAGCCATTCAAAGCACTGTCCTGTCAGCGCTTCAAAAACCCTCCAGCACTCGTTCCTCTAGAAGCAACATCTTCTCCTGAAAACGAGGATCTGTCAGCAGTGATTAGAGGCACAGAAACCCATTCAAACACTGTCCTGTCAGCGCTTCAGAAACCCTCCAGCACTCGTTCCTCTAGAAGCACATCTCCTCCTGAAAACGAGGGTCTGTCAGCAGCGATTAGGAGACACAGAAACTCATTCAGACCACTGTCCTGTCAGCGCTTCAGAAACCCTCCAGCACTCGTTCCTCTAGAAGCACATCTCCTCCTGAAAACGAGGGTCCTGTCAGCAGCGATTAGAGACACGAAACTCATTCAGACCACTGTCCTGTCAGCGCTTCAGAAACCCTCCAGCAACTCGTTCCTCTAGAAAGCACATCTTCTCCTGAAAACGAGGGTCTGTCAGCAAGCGATTAGAGGCACAGAAAGCCATTCAAAGCACTGTCCTGTCAGCGCTTCAGAAACCCACCAGCACTCGTTCCTCTAGAAGCACATCTTCTCCTGAAAACGAGAGTCTGTCAGCAGCGTTAGAGGCACAGAAAGCCATTCAAAGCACGTCCTGTCAGCGCTTCAAAACCCTCCAGCGCTCGTTCCTCTAGAAGCACATCTCCTCCTGAAAACGAGGGTCTGTCAGCAGTGATTAGAGACACAGAACCCATTCAGACCACTGTCCTGTCAGCGCTTCAGAACCCTCCAGCGCTCGTTTCCTCTAGAAGCACATCTTCTCCTGAAAACGAGGGTCTGTCAGCAGCGATTAGAGGCACAGAAAGCCATTCAAAGCACTGTCCTGTCAGCGCTTCAGAAACCCTCCAGCGCTCGTTCCTCTAGAAGCACATCTCCTCCTGAAAACGAGGGTCTGTCAGCATGATTAGAGACACAGAAACCCATTCAAAGCACTGTCCTGTCAGCGCTTCAGAAACCCTCCAGCACTCGTTCCTCTAGAAGCACATCTTCTCCTGAAAACGAGGGTCTGTCAGCAGCGATTAGAGGCAACAGAAAGCCATTCAAAGCACTGTCCTGTCAGCGCTTCAGAAACCCTCCAGCACTCGTTCCTCTAGAAGCACGATCTCCTCCTGAAAACGAGGGTCTGTCAGCAGTGATTAGAGGCACAGAAACACCATTCAAAACACTGTCCTGTCAGCGCTTCAGAAACCCACCAGCACTCGTTCCTCTAGAAGCACATCTCTCCTGAAAACGAGGGTCTGTCAGCAGTGATTAGAGACACAGAAACCCATTCAGAACGCACTGTCCTGGTCAGCGCTTCAGAAACCCACCAGCACTCGTTCCTCTAGAAGCACATCTCCTCCTAAAACAGGATCTGTCAGCAGCGAGTAGAGACAACAGAAACCCATTCAAAGCACTGTCCTGTCAGCGCTTCAGAAACCCTCCAGCACTCGTTCCTCTAGAAGCACATCTCCTCTGAAAACGAGGGTCTGTCAGCAGCGATTAGAGGCACAGAAAGCCATTCAAAGCACTGTCCTGTCAGCGCTTCAAAAAACCCTCCAGCACTCGTTCCTCTAGAAGCACATCTTCTCCTGAAAACGAGGATCTGTCAGCAGTGATTAGAGGCACAGAAACCCATTCAGACCACTGTCCTGTCAGCGCTTCAGAAAACCCACCAGCAACTCGTTCCTCTAGAAGGCAGACATCCCCTCCTGAAAACGAGGGTCTGTCAGCAGCGATTAGAGACACAGAAAACCCATTCAGACCACTGTCCTGTCAGCGCTTCAGAAACCCTCCAGCACTCGTTCCTCTAGAAGCACATCTCCTCCTGAAAACGAGGGTCTGTCAGCAGCGATTAGAGACCACAGAAACCCATTCAAAGCACTGTCCTGTCAGCGCTTCAGAAAACCCACCAGCACTCGTTCCTCTAGAAGCACATCTTCTCCTGAAAACGAGGGTCTGTCAGCAGCGATTAGAGACACAGAAAACCCATTCAGACCACTGTCCTCTCAGCGCTTCAGAAACCCACCAGCACTCGTTCCTCTAGAAGCACATCTCCTCCTGAAAACGAGGGTCTGTCAGCAGTGATTAGAGGCACAGAAACCCATTCAAACACTGTCCAGTCAGCGCTTCAGAAACCCACCAGCACTCGTTCCTCTAGAAGCACATCTTCTCCTGAAAAACGAGGGTCTGTCAGCAGCGATTAGAGACACAGAAACCCATTCAGACCACTGTCCTGTCAGCGCTTCAGAAACCCACCAGCACTCGTTCCTCTAGAAGCACATCTCCTCCTGAAAACGAGGATCTGTCAGCAGCGATTAGAGACAGCAGAAAACCAATTCAAAGCACTGTCCTGTCAGCGCTTCAGAAAACCCTCCAGCACCTCGTTCCTCTAGAAGCACATCTTCTCCTGAAAAACGAGGGTCTGTCAGCAGCGATTAGAGACACAGAAACCCATTCAGACCACTGTCCTGTCAGCGCTTCAGAAACCCACCAGCACTCGTTCCTCTAGAAGCACATCTTCTCCGGAAAACGAGGGTCTGTCAGCAGCGATTAGAGACACAGAAACCCATTCAAGCACTGTCCTGTCAGCGCTTCAGAAACCACCAGCACTCGTTCCTCTAGAAGCACATCTCCTCCTGAAACGAGGGTCTGTCAGCAGTGATTAGAGGCACAGAAAGCCATTCAAAAGCACTGTCCCTGTCAGCGCTTCAGAAACCCACCAGCACTCGTTCCTCTAGAAGCACATCTCCTCCTGAAACGAGGGTCTGTCAGCAGCGATTAGAGACCAGAAACCATTCAGACCACTGTCCTGTCAGCGCTATCAGAAACCCACCAGCACTCGTTCCTCTAGAAGCACATCTTCCTCCTGAAAACGAGGGATCTGTCAGCAGCGATTAGAGGCACAGAAAGCCATTCAAAGCACTGTCCTGTCAGCGCTTCAGAAACCCACCAAGCACTCGTTCCTCTAGAAGCACATCTCCTCCTGAAAACGAGGGTCTGTCAGCAGTGATTAGAGACAACAGAAACCCATTCCAAAGCACTGTCCTGTCAGCGCTTCAGAAACCCTCCAGCACTCGTTTCCTCTAGAAGCACATCTTCTCCTGACAACGAGGGTCTGTCAGCAGCGATTAGAGACACAGAAACCCATTCAGACCACTGTCCTGTCAGCGCTTCAGAAACCCACCAGCACTCGTTCCTCTAGAAGCACATCTCCTCCTGAAAACGAGGGTCTGTCAGCAGCGATTAGAGACACAGAAACCCATTCAGACCACTGTCCTGTCAGCGCTTCAGAAACCCTCCAGCACTCCGTTCCTCTAGAAGCACATCTTCTCCTGAAAACGAGGGTCTGTCAGCAGCGATTAGAGACACAGAAACCCATTCAGACCACTGGTCCTGTCAGCGCTTCAGAAACCCTCCAGCACTCGTTCCTCTAGAAGCACATCTTCTCCTGAAAACGAGGGTCTGTCAGCAGCGATTAGAGACACAGAAACCCATTCAAAGCACTGTCCTGTCAGCGCATCAGAAACCCACCAGCACTCGTTCCTCTAGAAGCACATCTCCTCCTGAAAACGAGGGTCTGTCAGCAGCGATTAGAGACACAGAAACCCATTCAGAGCACTGTCCTGTCAGCGCTTCAGAAAACGAGGGTCTGTCAGCAGTGATTAGAGACACAGAAACCCATTCAGGACCACTGTCCTGTCAGCGCTTCAGAAACCCAGCCAGCACTCGTTTCCTCTAGAAGCACATCTTCTCCTGAAAACGAGGGTCTGTCAGCAGTGATTAGAGACACAGAAACCCATTCAAAGCACTGTCCTGTCAGCGCTTCAGAAACCCACCAGCACTCGTTCCTCTAGAAGCACATCTCCTCCTGAAAACGAGGGTCTGTCAGCAGTGATTAGAGACACAGACACCCATTCAGACCACTGTCCAGTCAGCGCTTCAGAAACCCACCAGCACTCGTTCCTCTAGAAGCACATCTCCTCCTGAAAACGAGGATCTGTCAGCAGCGATTAGAGGCACAGAAAGCCATTCAAAGCACTGTCCTGTCAGCGCTTCAGAAACCCACCAGCACTCGTTCCTCTAGAAGCACATCTCCTCCTGAAAACGAGGATCTGTCAGCAGCGATTAGAGGCACAGAAACCCATTCAGACCACTGTCCTGTCAGCGCTTCAGAAACCCACCAGCACTCGTTCCTCTAGAAGCACATCTCCTCCTGAAAACGAGGGATCTGTCAGCAGCGATTAGAGACACAGAAACCCATTCAAAGCACTGTCCAGTCAGCGCTTCAGAAACCCACCAGCACTCGTTCCTCTAGAAGCACATCTCCTCCTGAAAACGAGGGTCTGTCAGCAGTGATTAGAGACACAGAAACCCATTCAGACCACTGTCCAGTCAGCGCTTCAGAAACCCACCAGCACTCGTTCCTCTAGAAGCACATCTCCTCCTGAAAACGAGGGTCTGTCAGCAGTGATTAGAGACACAGAAACCCATTCAAGCACTGTCCTGTCAGCGCTTCAGAAACCCTCCAGCACTCGTTCCTCTAGAAGCACATCTTCTCCTGAAAACGAGGGTCCTGTCAGCAGCGATTAGAGACACAGAAAGCCATTCAAAAGCACTGTCCTGTCAGCGCTTCAGAAACCCTCCAGCACTCGTTCCTCTAGAAGCACATCTCCTCCTGAAAACGAGGATCTGTCAGCAGCGATTAGAGACACAGAAACCCATTCAAACACTGTCCTGTCAGCGCTTCAGAAACCCACCATCACTCGTTCCTCTAGAAGCACACCCCCTCCTGAAACGAGGGTCTGTCAGCAGTGATTAGAGACACAGAAACCCATTCAAACACTGTCCTGTCAGCGCTTCAGAAACCCACCAGCACTCGTTTTCCTCTAGAAGCACATCTCCTCCTGAAAACGAGGGTCTGTCCAGCAGTGATTAGAGACACAGAACCCATTCAGACCACTGTCCTGTCAGCGCTTTCAGAACCCACCAGCACTCGTTCCTCTAGAAGCACATCTCCTCCTGAAAACGAGGATCTGTCAGCAGCGATTAGAGACACAGAAACCCATTTCAAAGCACTGTCCGGTCAGCGCTTCAGAAACCCTCCAGCACCGTTCCTCTAGAAGCAACATCTCCTCCTGAAAAACGAGGGTCTGTCAGCAGCGATTAGAGGCACAGAAAGCCATTCAAAGCACTGTCCTGTCAGCGCTGCAAAAACCCTCCAGCACTCGTATCCTCTAGAAGCACATCTTCTCCTGAAAACGAGGATCTGTCATCAGTGATTAGAGGCACAGAAACCCATTCAAACACTGTCCTGTCAGCGCTTCAGAAACCCTCCAGCACTCGTTCCTCTAGAACCACATCTCCTCCTGAAAACGAGGGTCTGTCAGCAGCGATTAGAGACACAGAAACTCATTCAGACCACTGTCCTGTACAGCGCTTCAGAAACCCTCCAGCACCTCGTTCCTCTAGAAGCACATCTCCTCCTGAAAACGAGGGTCTGTCAGCAGCGATTAGAGACACAGAAACTCATTCAGACCACTGTCCTGTCAGCGCCTTCAGAAACCCTCCAGCACTCGTTCCTCTAGGAAGCACATCTTCTCCTGAAAACGAGGGTCTGTCAGCAGCGATTGAGGCACAGAAAGCCATTCAAAGCACTGTCCTGTCAGCGCTTCAGAACCCACCAGCACTCGTTCCTCTAGAAGCACATCTTCTCCTGAAACGAGGGTCTGTCAGCAGTGATTAGAGGCACAGAAACCCATTCAAAACACTGTCCAGTCAGCGCTTCAGAAACCCACCAGCACTCGTTCCTCTAGAAGCACATCTCCTCCTGAAAACGAGGGTCTGTCAGCAGTGATTAGAGGACACAGAAACCCATTCAGACCACTGTCCTGTCAGCGCTTCAGAAACCCTCCAGCGCTCGTTCCTCTAGAAGCACATCTTCTCCTGAAAACGAGGGTCTGTCAGCAGCGATTAGAGGCACAGAAAGCCATTCAAAGCACTGTCCCTGTCAGCGCTTCAGAAACCCTCCAGCGCTCGTTCCTCTAGAAGCACATCTCCTCCTGAAAACGAGGGTCTGTCAGCAGTGATTAGAGACACAGAAACCCATTCAAGCACTGTCCTGTCAGCGCTTCAGAAACCCTCCAGCACTCGTTCCTCTAGAAGCACATCTCCTCCTGAAAACGAGGGTCTGTCAGCAGTGATTAGAGGCACAGAAACCCATTCAAACACTGTCCTGTCAGCGCTTCAGAACCCACCAGCACTCGTTCCTCTAGAAGCACATCTCCTCCTGAAAACGAGGGTCTGTCAGCAGTGATTAGAGACACAGAAACCCATTCAGACCACGGTCCTGTCAAGCGCTTCAGAAACCCACCAGCACTCGTTCCTCTAGAAGCACAATCTCCTCCTGAAACGAGGATCTGTCAGCAGCGATTAGAGACACAGAAACCCATTCAAAGCACTGTCCTGTCAGCGCTTCAGAAACCCTCCAGCACTCGTTCCTCTAGAAGCACATCTCCTCCTGAAAACGAGGGTCTGTCAGCAGCGATTAGAGGCACAGAAAGCCATTCAAAGCACTGTCCTGTCAGCGCTTCAAAAACCCTCCAGCACGCGTTCCTCTAGAAGCACATCTTCTCCTGAAAACGAGGATCTGTCAGCAGTGATTAGAGGCACAGAAACCCATTCAAACACTGTCCTGTCAGCGCTCTTCAGAAACCCTCAGCACTCGTTTCCTCTAGAAGCACATCTCCTCCTGAAAACGAGGGTCTGTCAGCAGCGATTAGAGACACAGAAACTCATTCAGACCACTGTCCTGTCAGCGCTTCAGAAACCCTCCAGCACTCGTTCCTCTAGAAGCCATCTCCTCCTCCTGAAAACGAGGGTCTGTCAGCAGCGATTAGAGACACAGAAACTCATTCAGACCACTGTCCTGTCAGCGCTTCAGAAACCCTCCAGCACTCGTTCCTCTAGAAGCACATCTTCTCCTGAAAACGAGGGTCTGTCAGCAGCGATTAGAGGCACAGAAAAGCCATTCAAAGTACTGTCCTGTCAGCGCTTCAGAAACCCACCAGCACTCGTTCCTCTAGAAGCACATCTCCTCCTGAAAACGAGGGTCTGTCAGCAGTGATTAGAGGCACAGAAACTCATTCAGACCACTGTCCTGTCAGCGCTTCAGAAACCCTCCAGCACTCGTTCCTCTAGAAGCACATCTCTCCTGAAAACGAGGGTCTTGTCAGCAGCGATTAGAGGCACAGAAAGCTCATTCAAGCACTGTCCTGTCAGCGCTTCAGAAACCCTCCAGCGCTCGTTCCTCTAGAAGCACATCTCCTCCTGAAAACGAGGGTCTGTCAGCAGTGATTAGAGACACAGAAACCCATTCAGACCACTGTCCTGTCAGCGCTTCAGAAACCCTCCAGCGCTCGTTCCTCTAGAAGCACATCTTCTCCTGAAAACGAGGGTCTGTCAGCAGCGATTAGAGGCACAGAAAGCCATTCAAAGCACTGTCCTGTCAGCGCTTCAGAAACCCTCCAGCACTCGTTCCTCTAGAAGCACATCTTCTCCTGTAAACGAGGGTCTGTCAGCAGTGATATAGAGACACAGAAACCCATTCAAACACTGTCCTGTCAGCGCTTCAGAAACCCTCCAGCGCTCGTTCCTCTAGAAGCACATCTCCTCCTGAAAACGAGGGTCTGTCAGCAGCGATTAGAGACACAGAAAGCCATTCAAAGCACTGTCCTGTCAGCGCTTCAGAAACCCTCCAGCACTCGTTCCTCTAGAAGCACATCTCCTCCTGAAAAACGAGGGTCTGTCAGCAGCGATTAGAGACACAGAAAGCCGACGAGAGCAGAGTTCATTCAGACTCGGAGCCGACGGACAAATAACCTGCAATAACTCTCCATACTGTCTGCTAGTGAACTGCACGTGCTGATGTGTAGATGTTAAAGCACGTAGAGCAAACTAAACATTCAAGCATTTGAACAGACATACTGCAAATAATTATTCTAGAAAACCGTAAGACTGGGGCTAGTCGTCACACAGAGATGTTCTTATCAAGTCTATAAATAAAGTACAAATAAAAGTTAAAAAAAATAAAACAATTCAGTCCAATTCCAAAAAATCCAGAGACACAAATGCTTGCTTCCTTTAGCAGTGCTTTTGTATGTTAATACAAACTTATGAATTACCTTTATTTTTAGCCAAAACAATAGTCTATTGATTAAAACATGTATTTATTTATTTTTAAATAAATATTTATTTAAAACATTTGAACATAAATACATAATTACTTACTTATTTTTAAATAAAAATGTATTTAAACATTTAAAAATATTTTATTTATGCATTCATTCTGACAATTAATAGATTTTTTTAATTATTATATATTTATTTATATTATATTATATATTTATTTATTTGAAATTGACATTAATCAAATATTATTAATTGTTGTTATTATCGTTATTATTATTTGCTTGTTTGTTGTTATATATTATTTTATTTATTTGGTTTGTTATTATTTATATGTATTATTATTTTAGTTTATTATATGCATACAGAATTATTTGTTTAATTCATTCATTTGTTACTGTTTTTCATTTTTCTTAAAAAAAATAATGTTTCATGAATTTCTTTAGTTTAAATTTAGCTTAACGACATTAATTTGCCAATAATATATTTAAAATCTGGAGATGTTGGATGGATTTTTTAAGATAATTATTTTTATTTTTTTGTAAACAGCTGGTTTCTAATGTGATATATGTAAATACAAACTCAAAACATTACGTTTGTGTTTATACAGCAATTCTATATATATTATATTTCTACAATCATCTCTCATTCATCACAGCATCAGAGGGTCTTCAGCAGCAACAAGCAGCTTATAAAACCACAGACTGAAGGATGAACGAGTTAACAGTATTTCTATTCTCTCCGCTCGGCAGAAGCAGTCAATGCCAAACCACAGACCTCTACAGAACAACACTACTTATAAAATACCATATTCAAAGACCTGTTCAATCACCTGTTCAAAGACCGTTCTTGATTTAAGATAATCAACCAAAAAGATTCAATAAACTCTACATTTACTCATAGTCTCCCGTACTATTATATTTAGTCATTTAGCAGATGCTTTTATCCAAAGTGACGTACAAATGAGGAAACAGAAGCAATCAGAATCAACAAAAGAGCAATGATACGCAAGTGATATAACCAGTCTCGGTTATACTAACACAGCACACTGATTTTACATGTGCTTTAAAAGGTTCTTCAAGCAATGTCATAGAAGAACCAGCTCTGGTTCCATGAAGAATCATTCAGACAAAGGTTCTTTAAAGAACATCTCTTTATCATCTGAAGAACGTCTTTCATCACAAAGAAGCTTGTGTGGCACAGAACGGTTCTTCAGATGTTGAAGGTTCTTTATGGAACATTTAGACTGAAAGGTTCTTCTGTGGCATCGTGAAGCACCTTTAGTTTTAAGAGTGTAGCAAGGTTTTTTTGTGTTGATTATAATAGATCAAAATAAAATGGACAGATAGAATAGAGAAAGTGTTAGAGGTCTTTCTATATATATAGAAAACAAGCAAGTCTTAAAGAGTCATATTTAAAAAAAAAAAGTATGATTATAATAATGATTATGATCGAAATGATTCAGAATAGACAGTATGACGCATGTGGTCAGATTTCAGTGGTCCTGTGTTTATGAAGACATAAGCGTGTTTTCTGGAGCGAATGATGATTGTGTACCTGCTGTAGAATGACCATGACTTCCTCCTGGACATCAGACGTCTCCACACCAGATCCTGACACACACACACACACACAACACAGACACAGACACCACACACACACACACACACACACACACACACACCACACACACACACAGACACAGAGAGAGAGAGAGAGACACACACACCACACACCACAGACACAGACACACACACACAGACACACACACACACACACAACACACACACAGAGAGAGGAGAGAGACACACACACACACACACACACACACAGACACAGACACACACACACACACCAGACACAGAGAGAGAGAGAGAGAGAGAGAGAGAGAGAGAGAGAGACACACACACACAGACACAGACACAGACACACACACACAGACACACACACACACACAGCAGAGAGAGGACACACACACACACAGACAGAGAGAGAGAGAGAGACAACACACACACACACACACACACACACAGACACACAGACACACAGACACACACACAGACACACACACACACACACAGAGAGAGAGACACACACACACACAGACACAGACACAGACACAGACACACACACACACACACACACACACACACACACACACACACAGACACACCACACACCACACACACACACAACAGACAAACACACACACACACACACACAGACAGAGAGAGAGAGAGAGAGATATTATTAGTGCTGCACACAGTTTGCTTATTATATTAACATAATCAAAACATATAAATCTGTCAACCTTCTGAATGTCATGTGACCCGAGAAACACATGCACTTGATGAGTGTGAAGCACCATAAATAACACATGCATTATTACGCACTTGGCCAGAACCTTATAATAAATGATTTACACTATTATTATTCTATGTAAATACTAATAAAAAAATAAATAAAATAAAAATATTTTTATTTTACTTTAATTGATATATATTTGTAACCCTAATCAGTTAAAAGTTTTAATATTTTTAATCAACTTTAGGTTGATTAGATAGATTTGTGGTCATATTTGTATCATAGAACACCTAAAGTTACAAATATTGCAAGAAGTATTTCAGTCACCGGAGTATGATGTTATTAGCCTGCATGTTTTTAAAAATATGGCTACAAATGGGCTCGAGCCCCTTTGAGGTCCGACGCTAAAGTGCCCTCGTCTGTGGATATGAACGATACTATATGCAGTGTATGCTGTTTGCGTAGGGCACCATCACAGGTAGGCTACATTCATAATCAAAGAAGTATATAGAAGACAATATTTTTTAGTGCTTATAAAAACAGACCAAAGCAACTGAGCTCCAGAAATACCGTTTAAGATGAAGATCAGAACGCGACAGACACACGCTTCATTAGTGCTGGAATATAACACTGACTGCAAGAACAGCAAATACAACACGCTTAAAGAAGACCAACAACAAGCTCCTAATGAACCCTTCACGACTCTGTGTGTTATCTGATCACGAGCTGCTCTAATGCTTCATTCACGAGCGTTCACTCTGACGTCATACAGCAACACATCAATCAAATCAAACCATAGGCCTACAGCCCATAATAAAAGCGTGGGTCATTTCTTAAGGGATTGTATTTTATGTGTTTTGTTATACTTTAGCCTACTGTGTTAATGATTTTAAGTTTTGTACTGTTTAATATAAAAAAAGAGAGAAAGAAAAGCCGACTCAAATGATTCGCGCTCCGGTCCCAAACCGACTCAAATGATTCACGATTCGGTCCCGAACTGACTCAAATGATTCACGATTCGGTCCCAAACTGACTCAAATGATTCGCGCTCCGCGGTCGAACTGACTCAAATGATTCACGATTCGGTCCCGAACTGACTCAAATGATTCGCGCTCCGCAGTCGAACTGACTCAATGATTCACGATTCGGTCCCGAACTGACTCAAATGATTCGCGCTCCTCGGTCCCGAACTGACTCAAATGATTCGCGCTCCGCAGTCCCGAAATGACTCAAATGATTCGCGCTCCGCGGTCCCGAACTGACTCAAATGATTCGCGCTCCGCGGTCGAACTGACTCAAATGATTTCACGATTCGGTCCCAAACTGACTCAAATGATTCGCGCTCCGCGGTCGAACTGACTCAAATGATTTCACGATTCGGGTCCCGAACTGACTCAAATTGATTCGCGCTCCGCGGTCAAACTGACTCAAATGATTCACGATTCGGTCCCGAACTGACTCAAATGATTCGCGCTCCTCTGTCCCGAACTGACTCAAATGATTCGCGCTCCGCGGTCGAACTGACTCAAATGATTCGCGCTCCGCGGTCCCGAACTGACTCAAATGATTCGGCGCTCCGCGGTCCCGAACTGACTCAAATGATTCGCGCTCCGCGGTTCGAACTGACTCAAATGATTCAGATTCGGGTCCCAAACTGACTCAAATGATTCGCGCTCCGCGGTCGAACTGACTCAAATGATTCACGATTCGGTCCCGAACTGACTCAAATGATTCGCGCTCCGCGGTCGAACTGACTCAAATGATTCACGATTCGGTCCCGAACTGACTCAAATGATTCGCGCTCCGCGGCCCCGAACTGACTCAAATGATTCGCTCTCTGCGGTCTCGATCTGACTCAAATGATTCGCGCTCCGCGGTCCCCGAACTGACTCAAATGATTCGAGCTCCGCGGTCCCGAACCGACTCAAATGATTCGCGCTCCGCGGGTCCGAACTGACTCAAATGATTCGCGCTCCACGGTCCCGAACTGACTCAAATGATTCGCGCTCCGCGGTCCTCGAACTGACTCAAATGATTCGCGCTCCGCGGTCCCGAACTGACTCAAATGATTCGCGCTCCGCGGTCCCGAACTGACTCAAATGATTCGCGCTCCGCGGTCCCGATCTGACTCAAATGATTCGCACTCCGCGGTCCCGATCTGACTCAAATGATTCGCGGTCCCGAACTGACTCAAATGATTCGCGCCCCGCGGTCCCGATCTGACTCAAATGATTCGCGGTCCCGAACTGACTCAAATGATTCCCGAACACTAGTCTTGATTGAAAAACTTTAATACAGTTTCTTTAATAGGATTCAATCTATAGTGTTTTATTTGTATATTAGTTCATGCAGTTTCTTGAATGCTCTGCTAAATACATCTTTTGTACCTGAAACTAAAACACGGTTTATTTTATTTGTATATTATGTGTATTTGTAATGTGTGTCTTTGTTCTCATTTTTTAATAACAAAGATAAAATAATGACAACGATTTTTATCTTCACCCACTTTGGCCTAAATATCTACATCCTTTTTTATATTTTGCTACCTTAAAAGGCTTTGTCTTTATAATAGTGAAATTAGTTTGTGATGCTCAAACAGCTTCAAAATAGAAAAACCATCATGACAAAGAATCACGATTAATCATTTTGCAGCCCTAATAAAAAAAATCATAATACGAATTATAAAAATACTTAAAGTGCAACATGAAGTTACTGGCTAACATTTCATGTCAAGTACTAATGCAGAGTTTTTGCCTTGCACATTAAACTGAATATTAATATTTACACTATCAGACTCTCATGAAGTGTGTTTGGTGATTTAATGCAGTCATGCGGATGTTATGACTGTTATTCAACGGGACACAAAGAAAATATTAAATAAGTGAAGAAAACAAAACAAGACAGCATCAGCGGTAAACATCCCATGCTAAATTATTCAGCCGTGAAACGACCTGCCTCATATTTCCTCTATTTAACAACGGCTGACCTACGACCTCCTGATGAACACGAGCTCCTTCAGACATCACGAACTACTTCACAACATCACTCTTCAAATACCATCCCATAATCCAAATGTGTTCTGTGCTCTCCAGATGCAGATGTGAATTTGATTGTAGGTGTATATTGTTGTCATTTGATTTTATTATTTTTTTTTTGTATCATTTAGTTGTGTATTTGTCACTTTAATGCATTTTTTAAATATTTTTTTATAATTGTATTTTTTTTCTAAAATGATTTTAAGGTTTGAACATTTATTTTATTTCATCTAACCACATTTTTGTATGGTTTTTAACTCTATTAGACCCTGCTCCAGGTGAAGTTGTAGCTCGAGCCGGATGAATGAGCTGAATAGAGCAGCATGCACATGGACATTAATATTTTACTGTCTGATTGAAGCAGCTGACGTCTGCACGGTCTGATGCAAGGGAAGGACGGAGAGCCGGGATACGGCTAAACAGACTAATCAATATAAGACGAGCCGCAACACATTTCTTCTCATTTCCCTCACAAAAGTACTGAGATAATATTAAATAGCATGTAGTACTGAACTGTCATATCAGGGCACGGTTTACACAAAATGTCAATAAATTAATACAATATTAATTAATTAATAATTGACATGTTACATATGTGACCCTGGACTACAGCTTAAGGGTCCATTTTAGAAATTGAGATTTATACATAATTTAAAAGCTGAATAAATTATATTTCCATTGATGTATGGTTTTGGACAAATTTGTAAATCTGGAATCTGAGGATGCAACAAAATCTAAATATTGAGAAATCATCTTAAAGTTGTTCAAGGAAGTTCTTAGCAATGCATATTACTAATCAAACATTAAGATTTGATATATGATGGTAGGAAATTTACTAAATATTCATGGAACATGATCTTAATATCCTAATGATTTTTTGTATTAAAGAAAAATCTATAATTTTTGACTCATACAATGTATTTTGGTTATTGCTACAAATATATCTGTGCTGCGTATGACTGCTTATGTGCTCCAGGGTCATATATCTCCAAAAACATACCAATAATACCATTGCCAATTAATCAAGACTAATCAACACGAATCCACTTGACTAATCAAGAAATTATTTCAAACTCTGACCTTCAGACATAAAACCTGTCTGCATTTCAACAAGATGAAAGCTTATATAAAATCTATATTACTTTGAGCAAAGGATCTGTTTAAAAACCTGCTCGGTTAACATGCAGAGTAAGGATCAGACCAAATTAAGAAGTAATTAGTCCACAATCCGCAGGAATCCGCTCTGATTCCGGTCCCGACCAATGACAGATACAAACACACATCTTAAAGCCCAAAATACTGCCAAGTGCTGGAAGTAATCCACAGCTCATCTGCATCTAACCAGTGCATCGTGAGTTCTCACGGCAAACAACACTCTGATTACTGGCTTCAAATATCAATGCATTATTAATTAGACGTTTCTGGCACTTTTTGGCACAAAAACTCAATTGGAAAGCAGAATCTGACGAACTAGACGCTGAAATACATGAAAAACATGCACAGCTCAACATCTGCATCTCGATACTGTAATTTAACATGCCTCCAATTACACTGAAAACAGCTCATTTCTGCTCAACGAACATACAGAGAACTGTGAGCAAAGACTGATGGAGAATATGATGCTTTGAGAATTATGCAGGTTTATGTAAACTAATTGTGACTTTAGCTGGAGATTATAAGTGACATGTAATTACTAGAGCTCTATCATGATGTTTACAGCTTTACCGGCATATAGTCACTAACCACGGTTATTAAAGTTAACTAAAACTAGAACTAAAACAACCAAAAACTGTTTTGTTACTTGAAATAAATAAAACGGTAAATGGAGAAAATGTATGCATAGAGAGAGAGATTTAAATAGATATTCAAGAATAAATTAATTAATTAAGAATAATAAAGAATTCATCTAAAACTGAGATTAAAATAATAAAAAATATAATAATGTGTGTGGTTTATATATATATATATATATATTTTTTTTTTTATGGATAGGCCTATACTATAAAAATTATAATATGGTGACCAGAAAGACACAACATGACAAAAATTTGTTAAAATGAAAATGGAAAGAAAAAATTGAAAAACTAACTCAAAATATTAATAAAATGACATCAGTATCTCAATAATATTAAAATAACACTGGCATTAACACAAAAGTACCATGCTTTTGGACACGTACAGGAAATGACCACGCTTTCTTTTATTTACCACGATACATATATATGGTAATTATCCAATACCACGTATTTACTGTAGTATCTGACACTGTTACCGAAGATGTAGAATAATCACTATAATACATATAAAAACATACAAGTTAATACGAAGTTAAAATGATAAAAGAATACATCAATTAGAAAATAAATGAGTAACAGACAGACGGATGGATAAACATGTTATTAAACAAGCAGACAGACAAGAGCAGCACATATGAAGTAATAAGATATAAAGCCACATGCGGGAGCAAACACGTCCACTCACCTCAGTTGAGTCGGTCATTGTGTTTGAGATGAGACGATCCAGACAGAGACACACTCATTCACAGCCACTGATCCTCACAGGGGGGGGGGGGGGGTCACACGGGACGGTGACAGGAGGAGGAGACTCCGCGGGGGGGCAGAGGCATGACCAGTCCACACACACACCACACATTCAACAACACACACACAACATATACACACACTCATACACACAACAAATACAACATACACACAACACATACCAAACATACATACAGACAGACGCATGCACGCAAGCAAGAACATACACAAAGACAACCACCAACACACCCACACACCCACACCAAACAACATACGCACACATAACACACCATACAACATACACACAACACATACACAAACATACATACAGACACAGACGCACGCACGCAAGCAAGAACATACACAAACACACACCAAAAACACACACAACACACACACCATACAACATACACACACACACCAAACAACATACGCACACAAAACACACCATACAACATACACACAACACACATAGACACCACAGACACACACACACACACACACTCACTCACACACACACACACACACACAATATACAACATACACAACAACACACACAAACATACAGACAGACAGACAGATGCACGCACGCACGCAAGCACAAACACACACCCCATATACACACACAAAACCATACACCATACCACACTAACACACACACAAACATACACACTCACACACACACAATATACACACACAACACACACAAACATAAAGACAGACAGATGCATGCACACACGCAAGCACAAACACACACCACATATACACACCACAAACCATACAGCATACACACTAACACACACAAACATACACCACTCTCACACACACAGAAAACATTCAACTAAACAGGCAAGAGATGCAGTAAAAGAGAGAAGCCGGGCCAGTAATCAATCTCTCGGCACAAATGAGCAGCTAGTATTTCACCAGAGACTGTGTGTATTACTGATCAAAAGGTCACTGCTTTCCGGGCCGTTTGATTCAGATGAATTTTACAGCAACGCAACCTGAAGATGACAAGCGGAGGTCTTTTTCAGGCCTGAGATATTCATTAATATGCAAACAAGCATTTATATAAAATAGGGGAAAACCAATTGTTACAGTTACAATAAACACTACCACTAGTCAAAAGTTTGGAATAATATTTTTTGAGAGAAGTTTCTTATTATTATTTTTATTATATCTCCTTTTAGTCACCAAGGCTGCATTTGACCAAAAATACAGAAAACTATAACTATTGTGAAATATTTTCACGATTTAATTTAAAAGTGTTTTTTGTCATAATATATTTTGATATACTGTAGTTTATTCATGTGATCAAAGCTGAATTTCCTGCATCATTACTTCTGTCCTTCAGAATTCATTCATAAACATTAAATCCTAATTATTTCAACTTTTGACCAATAGTGTATTTGGTCACAAATACTCAGAATGGCACAATATTTAAGCTGATGACATTAAATTAATGAAAGTCTTAGACAAAAAAAATTAATAACCATGGTTCCCAACTTTTCACGAATGATGACATTTCCAGCCATTCAATTTATGAAATAAATCACAAATAATTCTACTAAATAATAAAACAAATATATTTTCGCCTTTCCAGTAGATAAAATATTTTTGAGCCAAGGATATAAAAAAAATCAATTATTACAAAAATTGCTGGATTCTGTGTGATGTAAAAAGATGTAAAAACTAACAATGACAGTATTTTCATGTGCATCTGTAGAAATAAAGGCAAATAACTGAACAATCCATTAAACTTTATTTCATGTGAAACAGTGAGAAAAACAATCGCAATATACAAAAAGATACGTCACAGAATATGGCTATTTTACCCGTTCTGATAAGGCACATCTTATGCTGTAAACAACAGGCATTACACACAAAGAAACAGAAAAATTATGACAAATAAAACAGAAATAGTTCATATTGATGGTAGAATGGCACAGTTATAGTGAGATTCTCATATTTCATGTCTAAAAGGCATCTTAGCTCTTAGAGTAAAAACAGAGAATAATGTAGAATTTGGATTTATGACATTTACATTTTTCAGGTTTGTGTGTGACTATTAGCCTTCTGTGAAGAGGCAGAACATGATTTTCAAATTGAAGTGGTTATATATCGTGTACTATTCCTTTAAATCAGTTGACATACTGACACCTAGTGGCTAGAATTGGTCTTTACACAAGTGATGCTAAAATACAATATAGTAAACAATATTTGTAAGTGATCATTTATATTCACTGTTTAAAAGGTATTTTTAACAGCTGCATGGCTCTGAAACAGATTTATACTCATCATGCATTTCTTAGAGTCTGTCTGATATATTCACCATAATAAACACCATGTTAGAGACATAAATGAATCCTGGTTCTGGTAAACGGATGAAAACACTGGATAAAAAATGTTTCCTTTAACAAAAGTGTGATACAATCAAGATGTGGTCAAGATAATGGCAAATATTTGAAATAGAAAAACAGGAATGCCCTCCATATTTCAACATTTAGTGTAAACAGATTAAACAGAAGACCTCCATTTCAGATGAAAGGTCAAATTATGATAACAGACAGAATATAAACATGAATTCATAACTACATACTTGAATAGTAGATAGTGGTATTAGACATATGCATATACTGCATGTTGATTCATATACTGATATAAATGCATGCCCTATAATATCTTGATTTTTGTATACAGCAGAAAATTACACAATTAAAGGGACAGTTCACCCAAAATTGACATTTTTGTCATCATTTACTCACCTCTACTCATTTCTTTTAGCTGTTGAATACAAAATAAGATATTTTGAAGAATGTCGGTCACCAAAGAGCAGACGGCACCCATTGACTTCTATAGTTTTTATCCCTATGTAAGTCAGTGGCTACCGTGGGTTAACGACAATCTTAAAAATGTCTTTTATGTTCAACAGAAGATCGAAACAACTTGAGGGGTGAGTAACTTCATTTTTGGCCGAACGGTCTCTTTAGGTTGTAAAAAGAGCTTGTAAATGTGTAAATTCGCTTTCAAGAAACATTCCCAAAGGACTCCAAACATATAACGAGTAGAGCTGGGACAATAAATCAATGCATCGCGAATCAAGTAATTATTCTGCATCGATTCAGAGATTATCTGAATGCATCACGATTCTCTCTTGAATTTATTCTGAGCTTAGTTTTTAACAGCAGATGGCACTGAATGCTTTAGAAACAGCTGTACTGTGTTCTTGAACATAATCATTCATACAGTTAAATAATAAAATAATCATTAATACAGCTTGAAACGAATTACAAGGGTGTTCGTAGTGGGCTGTGTTTACATTAATCTCATGTCATAAAAGCATAAATGCACAGTTAAAAACTTGCCTAGTGCGCCATCTGCTGTTAAAAACTAAGCTCAGAATCGATCCACGAATCATGATGCATCGATTTACTGTCCCAGTCCTAATAAAAAGCATGCAAGTATAAAACACGTGAAGTGCGTAAAGCACTCCACGGTTAATCCCAGACACAGAGCGTGCTGAAAGCAGATTCTGGTCAGACCTGCTCAGATGTTGGTCAGGACGTCGCTGGTAGTGAGGCTCACCGACACCAGACCTGGAAGATCGTTGTTCTGCCGGTTTGACTTGTCCCGCAGGTGAAGCGTGTGAAGCTGCTGCAGGTCGGACAGATCGCCGCTCAGGACCGCCTGACCCATGAACGAGTCCTTCAGAAGGTTCTTGTTGTAGATCTGATGGACAAAGAGAGTAAGATACAGAGTTGGAACAGTTACTTCTAGTCTAGTACTACAGTAAGACCATGTTGATTTAGTCTTGAACTACAGTAAGACCATGTTGATATTTAGTCTAAACTACAGTAAGATCAAGTTGATATTTAGTCCAGAACTACAGTAAGACCATGTTGATATTTAGACTTGAACTACAGTAAGACCATGTTGATATTTAGTCTTGAACTACAGTAAGACCATGTTGATATTTAGTCTAGAACTACAGTAAGATCAAGTTGATATTTAGTCCAGAACTACAGTAAGACCATGTTGATATTTAGTCTAGAACTACAGTAAGACCATGTTGATATTTAGTCTTGAACTACAGTAAGACCATGTTGATATTTAGTCTAGAACTACAGTAAGATCAGTTGATATTTAGTCAGAACTACAGTAAGACCATGTTGATATTTAGTCTGAACTACAGTAAGACCATGTTGATATTTAGTCTAGAACTACAGTAAGATCATGTTCATATTTAGTCTAGAACTACAGTAAGATCATGTTCATATTTAGTCTAGAACTACAGTAAGATCACGTTGATATTTAGTCTAGAACTACATAAGATCAGTTGATATTTAGTCTAGAACTACAGTAAGATCGTGTGGATATTTAGTCTAGAACTACAGTAAGATCACGTTGATATTTAGTCTAGAACTACAGTAAGATCAGTTGATATTTAGTCTAGAACTACAGTAAGATCACGTTGGTATTTAGTCTAGAACTACAGTAAGATCAAGTTGTATTTAGTCTAGAACTACAGTAAGATCAGTTGATATTTAGTCTAGAACTACAGTAAGATCGTTGGTATTTAGTCTAGAACTACAGTAAGATCAAGTTGGTATTTAGTCTAGAACTACAGTAAGATCAAGTTGATATTTAGTCTAGAACTACAGTAAGATCACGTTGGTATTTAGTCTAGAACTACAGTAAGATCAAGTTGGTATTTAGTCTAGAACTACAGTAAGATTGTGTTGATATTTAGTCTAGAACTACAGTAAGATCGTGTTGATATTTAGTCTAGAACTACAGTAAGATCACGTTGATATTTAGTCTAGAACTACATAAGATCAAGTTGATATTTAGTCTAGAACTACAGTAAGATCGTGTGATATTTAGTCTAGAACTACAGTAAGATCAGTTGATATTTAGTCTAGAACTACAGTAAGATAAGTTGATATTTAGTCTAGAACTACAGTAAGATCAAGTTGATATTTAGTCTAGAACTACAGTAAGATCATGTTGATATTTAGCCTAGAACTACAGTAAGATCTGTTGATATTTAGTCTAGAACTACAGTAAGATCACGTTGATATTTAGTCTAGAACTACAGTAAGATCAGTTGATATTTAGTCTAGAACTACAGTAAGA